>JARHVA010002853.1:0-52500 GCA_037957365.1 Torreya grandis
TGCTTGTTCTGGTGAACTAAAAGACAAAAAAGAATGTTGGTTGCCCTGATTATGGGATGAGGTATTCCCCCTCAAAGTAGGAGTCGGAGGGAAGGGAACCTAGAATCAGGTGTTGATTTGATAGAGAGTGGATGGAGATGGTGAAGGTTGAGTGTGAACGCTACAATAGTTGAGATTGCATACGTACCACTTCACGTGATGGTTAAGTCAAATTGTCATAGGTCAAAGGTCAAGGAGTGCTAACATCGAAATAACCAGGCCCCCAACATTTAGTCATAGCTGATTGGGTTATTTTGATCCAAGCTGTATCTCTAATGGTCATCGTGTTCCAAGTATCCCAGGCTTAGGAAGTGCTCTTGGAAAAACATGAAAATGTCACAAGTAGTGGGGATCAACTTGCTCGCGATCCTATACTTGTGAGGGTCCAAAATGTGGGTTGCGAACAACTTTGCTAACCATTCGTGAGGTAGCATAAATGCAATCAGAACAAACCAAGATAGGGTTGTCTCAAAAATGGTTGTAGTCAGAGGAGATAGTCATGATCTCTAAGGTCTGGTGGTCGAGTTGAGCGGAGATGGTTGGTCCATCAAATAGACAGATGAAGGAATGGCTGAGCTAACCTCATAAGGACCCCATGTCAACTGAGTGTTGCCTACATAGCCCCTGTCGTTAGGGCCTCAGGCTGATGTAGTTCTCCCTAAAAGGGAGGAAGAGGGTTGGTTGTCGATGGGGTCAGATGAGGTTAAGTCATGGTTAAAGGATAAATGGTTTGTCCATCAAGTAGATGAACAAATAGATGTGGCCGAGCTAACCCTAGAAAACATCATGTCATCTGAGTGCTACCTACATAGCCCCTATTATTAGGGCCTCATGCCAATGTAGTTTAGACGAGGAGTCAAAGTAGTCGATAGGTGGTCTGGTTATGATAGTGGGTTAGCACTTCCCATATGTCTGATGGGGCATGCTTGAAATGATGAGGGGTAAGATGGTGTTACAGCCTATTCCATATTATGCAATGGTGTATTCTGTAACATTGGTCAGGGTTTTTCATCCATAGAAATTTTCCATATTGGTGATGGATGTATGCTAAAAATGAAATGAGTCTATTTATGCTGTAGCAAGTAATGGTTTATGCTTGACATAAACTGAGTGGTCGATAGTTTCCATGTGTATTGGTGTCCATAGAAACTAGTGTGAATAGGCTATGAGAATGTTAGTGGTCTAAAAAAGGGTTTGGTTGGTTTGGTGGGCAAATGATTTGGTTGAATGTGACTAAAGGTATGAAGGAAGTGAAAAGCATTGTGCCCGTTCATTGACAAGAACCATAATGATAACATAGGTAGGGGGTTTTTAGAAACACAAGCCCCATTCATGCATTATGTCATTGACCATTGGCTGTGTTAGAGAGGTAATAGAATCATTTTGACATTAAAATGAGCTCGAAGTCCCTTGTGTAGGTGATGTGATATGTAAAGATAGGGTAACCCCGTTTAGTAGGGATAACTTTGCCCCTTTTTATAGGAGACCTTGAGAAGAACTACAAGTCAAGTCCATGACCCCTTTTTTTTTGGCAGACTGATCAATGTAGGAAGTCTACATAGAGATGTCATTTTGTTTTGTGGTCATTTGTGAAGCTGATCGATGCGGGAAGCTTCTAAGAGAGTGTTGTTTGTAGAAAGATTTAGGCATATCCATCCTTCGATGGAGTGGTCTATATTTTGCTTTGTATATGTTTAAGGGCTTTGAATAGCTGTCCTTCGAGGGAGCAGTCTATTAGCTACAACAATGATGATACAACTATCCTTTGAGGGAGTAGTCTGCCTTTAGAGTTTATGACCTTTTTGATATTTTGACATCTCAATTTATGTTTGACAGAATTTTGAGTCATGGACAAGACTATAGAAGTTTAAGGACTCCCTTTTATTAGGACAAAGCATGCATACTTTATAAAAGGGTTACATAGGGTTTGTTTAGGGGAACAGGTTTGAAATAAATAAGGATTAAGATGACAGAGATTGCTCAAGGGACGAGCTCAAGTTAAATGTCAAGTGGATGAGTACTTGACTAATAGTAGAATGGTCATAGATGCAAGGTATTACGGGGCTTAGTTTCTTGTCAGCCTTCAAGAAAAGACAGATAATAAGTCCCTGGCCCATACTTGTTCATTATTATGTAAGGTCTGAGCCAATTAGGAGAAAAATTGCCTCATTTTCTTCTTTCCAAATTGGTCACATCTTAAAGATGATTAAGAAGTTGGTTGATGGTTGATGCTTGGTCGAGACTTAGTCGATGCTTGGTCGAGTCTTGGTTGAGGCTTGGTAGAGGCTTGGTTGGTTGTCATTTGGTTGAGGTTGTGGTTGAGGTTTGGTTGATATTTGGTCAAGGTTTGGTCGAGGCTTGGTCGATGCCATGATAGTCAATATAGAGTCAAATTCCCCAAGTTATTTTGGTGATGAGGAGAATGCTTGAGAAATGGTTGGACTAAGGCAGCTAATGGTTGGGGGTCTTCAAGTCGGACCTCCACTACCTATAAGGCTTTGATTAAGGCTTGTGGATGTTGTGGAGAGCTTTGTATGAGGTCATACAAAGATGTCTTCACACAAGTTTGGTGAAGTTGCGCCCAAGAGTGAAATCTTGGGTTTTGATGGTTGAGGAGACTTGACGAATGGATATGTTTGGGGGAGAGAAACCTTCTCTTTCCCTTTATCCTTGATGATTTGTGACCTGTTAGCCACATTGATGGTGTTGATTTCAAATAATGGGGTAAAAGGTGGTAGAGGGACCATAGTCTTGTATGGGGATCCCGATGTAGGTGATGATGTTTGAGAGGCATGGGATGGTGTCGATGGCTTGGTTAAAGGGTGGTCAAGAGGATCCTTGGTGAAAAGGGTGTCCTTTTTGAAGTGTTGACGAATGACAGCCTTAAGAGCGGAACAACACTCAGTGTCATGTCTAGGTGTGCGATGATACGCACAAAATTTAGTGTCATCGAACCAAGATGGTTTTGATTCGAGAGTTGACGAATGTGACAGTGAAGAGGTCTGGGAGACATGAGATGGTGTTGGAGATGTGTTGATAGTATCCTTAACAAGAGGGGTGTCTTTATTGATGAATTGGTGAATGGCAACCTTAAGGGCACAACAATTTTTAGTGTCATGTCCAGGTGTGCAATGATATTGACAAATTTTAGTGTCATCAAACCAAGATGTTTTTGTTTCAAGAGGTTGAAATGGTTTGATAGGTGAAAGAGTGATGTTAGAGGATTGTAACAATCAGTGTAACAGTAAGGTGTAAGAACTTGCTAATGGGTCTGCACGTTGTGTTGTAGTAAAAGTTGACAACTTCTGTTTAGAAGCTGTTGAGAGAGTGTTTCATACCATCCTTTTGTTTGGCAGTGTGGCCAGATGCATGGATGACACTTTCTTTGTAAGAGGCATTGGATGTTTCAAAGGAGGTATGTTTTTGTTAGGTGTTGGTAGTAATGGAGGTGGTTTGTTTTTGTTAGGTATTGGAGTAGGAAGCACTCCTATTAAGGTGGATGGGTGTGGGCCCAAAATAGAGGGCAATGATGAAGGTGGGGGAGGAGTTCTCTAACTTGATTTAGTAGCCTTCTTTGGTTTTGTGTGAGGACTACTAATGTGAGGGGTGAGGTTTAAATCAACCTTCACCAAATCTTCTTCAACTGAAGTGGGTGAGGTGGTGAGTTCCTCTCTCAGTGGAGAAGGGATTGGAGATTGTGGCTCTTCAAGAGGGCAGAGTGTAGGGATGGTCATGGCTTCTGCATGTGGTTGAGGTTCAGGAAAAGTATGGTCCCCCATTGATGATAGGAAGGATGAGGGCAAGGCTACCAGTGCTGGTATGGTCAAGGTGTCCTCCAATATAAGAGAGGTTGATGGAGAACTAACAGGAGAAGATGGTTCGTCCACCTATGGAGGAGAAATAGGAGAAGAAGGCTCTCCTACTTGTGGTGGACAAATAAGTTGACTAACCTCTTCAGACTATGAGAGAGGTTGGCTAGGCATAAGAGGTGAGACTGTGTTGACTATGCGTATATTATGCTCTTGGGAGTCATCGGCCATGGTCTGCACATTGTTTTGGCTAGGGGGATGGTTAGGAAAAGGTTGTCTAAAGATGTCAATGTTTTTATTAGGTGGTGCATTCAGGTTATCCAAAATAAGATCACCCTTGTCTATCATGTCTTGGACAATGTTTTTGAAGGTCTTGCAGTTGTTTGTGTTATGGCCTTAGACACGGTGATATTGACAAAAGTCATTTTCCCTGTACCATGTAGGGATAGGTTTTGAGGGGTCGAATTGAGGTGGTTGAATTTGGGGGAGATTGAGGATCCCCTATTTGACAAGTTTATCCAAAATGGAAGCGTATAATTCTCCTATAGGAGTATATTAACGATGTATGTACCATTGTTAAAATTGTTTGGTGATGCTTTGTGATGTGGAAGGTTGAGATTGATTAGTTGTGGTTGATGATGATGGCCTAAGGACCACAACATTTGTCGATCCTTAGACTTGGAATATGAAGAAGAAGGTTGGGAAGAAGAAGGGTCATTTGACTTTACATTAGTATTTTTACTACGCAATGTGACCTCATTTTCTTTGACTGCACGGAGTTCAAGCTTCCTAGCCATGGTGAAAGCTTCATCAAATGTGTAGAATGTTTGGACCTGCAGAGTAGATGAAATATGTTTGGCACACACCTGTGAAAAGAGCTCGATGAGCTTGGGTTGAGGCAAAGAAAAGGAGAGTTGGTTGATTAAGCCTCTCTAATAGGCAACAAAATTGACTATGAATTCGTCGTCAAACTGTCTGATGGAGTATAGGTCTGTAATGGAGACCTTTTTGGTGATATTGATGGAAAAGTGGTCAAGGAAAAGTTGGGCTAGTTGGGTGAAAGAAAAGTTAGAATGACTGGTAAGGGAGCTATACCAGTCGAGGGTAGCACCAAAAAGTGACATGGGAAATGTGCGTAGCAATAACACATCATCATGGGATATCAAGTAATAAGCATGTCTGAATGCTCATAGATGCTACTGTGGGTCTTCCTTACTCTAGAAGCGAGTAAACTTAGGAAGTTCCCACTGACTGGGATATGGTCAGATTAGGATAGAGGGATGGATGGGTTCATTACAAATTTGGTCATATGAAAGGACATTGCTTGAATCAGAAATGGATGTCTCAAGATTAGACATTTTGTCCATTAACATATTGATTAGATTAGTTGATGGATTTTTAGGTGGGGCACCCCCTATATTGTAAGGCACTTGGAAGGTGCTAGGAGGGGCGTATGACATAGTTGGTTGTGCTTGTATAGGCACAACATACTGATAACTAGCCATAGGGACAGATGTGGAGACCAAGGGTGGTTGTGTCATGAAGTTGGAGGGCATGAGTTGACTAGATACTGCCAAAGGTGGTTGAATGGTGGCATTGGTAAAAGTATAGGTAGTCACTCCTGCATTTATAGGCGCAAGAGTGTGTGGAGTCGAGACAATCAAGTTCTAAAAATGTGATGAACTTGGTTGAATTGAAGAGTCTCACGTTTGGCCCTTAGTGAGATAGTGTTGGAGAGCCTTGACGTTATGGTCAAGGAATCTCTCAAAATTTTGATCCCCTTCAGGAACAATTGGAGATTGATCAGGGGTTAACTAGACAGGAGAATATTCAATGTCTGAAGTACACTCCATTAGGGGACTTGATATGAAAGGCAAAGGCATAAGTGGTTGTTGCCTTGCATGGTCAACAAAAGTTTTGGTTTGACTACGTGTCAAAACCATTCAAGGAAAAAAGGGTCAGGTTCTAGAAACTATGTTTTTTAGTTTTAGAAACTCAGAATGCATGTCTAACAATAAGAAGGTCAGGTTTTAAGCTTGTTGTTTTGGAAGAAGTTTTTGACAATGACTGACGTCAGTAAAAAGACTGATGTCAGTGAGTTAAAGGGGGCTGAAGTCGGTCAGATAACCGATGTCGGTGAAGAAAGGTTGCCGACGTCGGTGGTAAAACTGATGTCGATTACTGTGTTGTCTAGAAACTGAAAGTTCTTGGAAAAAAAGAAGAAAGTCTGAGTTATTTTTAGATCTCAGAATGCGACCTCACCAACTCAAAAAACTAGATAGAGACAGAAATAAAGATGAAGACAAGCAGACACTAAACATTAAATCCTAAGAATAAACTTTTAGAATCATGTTGGCTTATGCCTTAGAGTGTGTTTGGGAAGTTGGCTTTTAGAACGGGTCCTAGAAGAAGCAGTCTAAGGTTGGTTTCAGGTTAGTTTTGGTGCTCAAGAGTCTGTGTTAGGTTTTGTACGTGGCTTGGTGCTAAGGAGCAAGCTCCCCTCACTTCACGAGCCTAAAGATAAGCTAGGTCGCTTAGCTAGTATATACTTCTCGTAGATTTTATACTCTACCAAATAACAGAGTTGGCTCTCCCCTTGGTGGTGAAGTCCAAGTGGGATTACCAGGAAGGGTAAGGTATCCACTAGGTGATGAAATCCTAGTTAGACCTTGTCTCAGGTATGTTTAGATGTTTGATTTTGTGAAAGTGATCAGGTTGTGTAACATAAGTGCATTATGATTTATTCATAATGCGGTTTTAAGTTACTAGATGTGTGGACTAAATATGCATTCAAATAGAGATGAAATGCAAAAGATTTTAAGCCCAAATTGAAATGTGTGTTCGTATGCAGACAAGTGAAGAAAAGGTTAGGAGTATGACTTTCACTACTCTAGATGCAGGAAAGAGAGAAAAAGAAGGATTCTTTTTAACTTTGCTGATGGTGTCTTTTCGGAAGAGATAGAAGGAAAAGATGCAAGAAGAGACCTACTGCACCTCTATGAAAAGTTTGTTTTTAGAATAAAAAGTATGAACCCAAGGAAAATTCCTAAGGTCCCACTGGGCATGCCAGAATGTTTCTAACTATTTTTACTTTTCCACATTCAAGAGATGAAATAAACTAAGATAATGGTCAGGGGTTTGTACGTACCCAGATGAAGTTTGCGCACCATTATCTAGACATTGTAGGGACTCCTCTTTGGCTGTGGAAGATGACACCTATAGAAGAAAGACTTAAACAAAGAGATTGTTAGATGGATATAAGGTGGACTGCCAAGCAAAGCCTGGACCCAAAAGTGCAAAGACTTCCTTGTGGGATGACAGTCCACTGTTAATAAGTAAAAGTGTCAGAAATAAAGAAATGATAGATGACTAGCAAAGAGGAAATTAGATAATGCGTACCTATTTCTTTGCAGTTGGTCTGCCATAGTCACCGATGTCAGTTGTTTTGCCAGCATCGGTTTGGTTAAAGTTGCTGACGTTAGTTCATCTGCCGACATCGATAGGGGAAATGGGCCTAGAGACCGGCAGCGATCGGGGCAATGACCTTGGATGGGTCTCTAGTCAATGGAATGGTCTATGGTAGTCTGGGAGTCTGATGGTTTGTGCAGGGTAGAGAGTAAGGTCTGAGGAAGGAGTCAAATAAGGGACAGGGTATCAAAAAGAGTGAGAATATGAGGAAGGCTTCTCAGCCTTTTCAGGAAGAGAGTCAGGCCTAGTCTTGTTGATAGCTGGGTCTGGTTAATAATGTTATTTAGAAGCAATGAATAGAAAACTGATTGCTGATATGATCTAAACAATTGAAATAATAAAAAGGGTAGAAGAATACTTACCTCCTACTTGGTGCAGAGCCAGAGATGTTTGAGACGCTTGTCCCTATTGTGTCTGTAGCCAGAAGAGCATTTAGTTGAAGTCTGATGAATGATCTCAGAGAGTCCTTGTTGATGTCCAGGTCTGAGAGCCGAGAGAGGTAGAGAGTTTGAGATAGAATTTGCATTTACAGTTTGTGGTTGATTGATTCAGCGTCCCCAGAGAAAGAGAATGAGCCTTCAGGCTACTTTAAGTGACTGATGTCGGTGATCTAACCGCCATCAGCTGACTGGTAACCGACATCAGTAACTAGAAGAATGGAAAGAAGGCTAAAATTAGCCTTTTACCTGTTCCTCCATCTGCTGAGTTCATTGGTCGTTGGAAAATGGTCGAAGGTGGGTTTAAATGAGCGCGAGAGGTTAGTGGAAGGGTTGAAATAGGTCATAAATTGGTCATAGGGTGATGGGAGGCATCCAAGGAGAGGTATCGAAGGTGGGGTGAGGTGTCAAGGGAAGTGGTATTAATTTAAAATAAGTTATTATTTTAAATTAATAAGTGTGTGGGTTAGGAATGTGTAGAAGTGGACCAAGGGGACCAAGGGGAATAGTCGACCAAGGAGTAGACACGATTTTGGTGTCTACACTATGGGATTGAAAAAGATGTAGAGCTTAGAAGGCATATAGGACTACCAAGTAACATAATAAAGGGGCACATTAGAAAGGATAACCAATGGAATACAACTAAGAGGATCAAGATAAACGATCCACATTAATCCATATAGATTGATCCAATAGTATGAAATAAAAGGAATAATTTTCAAAGGGTAATGGTTAGTTTTTAAACATTAATAAATAAAGTGTCATGAAAGTGCCAATTAGATGTCACATCGATGCCACTTGAATAAACAGTGAAAAAATGAAATATTTTGTGAGTACCAAAATGCAAACATATAAATAAAAAGGTCCTAATCAAACATAAGGAATGAACTCGCTTGACTGTAAATAATAGTCTCCATTAAAGATACATAAAATCCTTACCCAAATTGATTATAATCAAGCCAAAAAGAGTCCAATTAACTTTTGATAAAGTGAAAATTGGTCCAACGGTTGATTATAGATCACTAGTGAGCAATTTGTAGACTCATAGCTATGGCATCTAGAAAGAAAAATAGGGAAGACACATAACTATACTTGATTTCAGACGTAGAAGGAAGAGTCTTCAAAGGCACTAAATTTAATGTGGTAGCATTGAACACTAGGGATAATAATTGGTCTAATATTTTATAGGATATTATAGAGTTGTCAGAAATCACCAAGGAGGATGAGAAGAATGCCATAGTCAGTTGGACATACTATGAAATAGTCTCTATTTAAATGACCAATCTTCACCTTACAATATCAAAATGAGAGGTACTTCATTGTATTGATGTTATTGTTCCTAACTTTAATTATTATATAATTAGTCAGGACATGATAGTGCATGAACATATTTTTTGAAAATATACTTATAACTCCCCTATTGCCTTTGAAAGTTACTACGAACTTCCCAAACCTCAGGTGGATTTTATTATGATCAAATAATTGTCTAGTAAAAATGTCCTAAAAACCACCATTCCATGATGGTTTTATTTAAGAACCCATGTATATTATGACCCCAAGGGAAGGATCCCAATCACCCAATTTAGGGTAGGAATTAGAAGGATTATGACATTGCTCAATAGATTATCTAGGGCCCCTTCCACCACTTATGTCAACAAATTTTGTGTCCCTTATATATATTTCATGGTTGAAAGGGGACTTACTCCCCCATTAGGTGAGATGATCAATATTTTCTTGAAATAAAAATTATTTTCGATAAAGAAGAAAACCTAGAATCATTTATTCATGATGACTTATATTTTAGATGCCAGATTGGCTGCTACCAAAATCTCCAACATTATAAATTGGTCACCTAAGGGAAGGCAAATAGTCTCCTAATATTATTCCAAACTAATATATACATATATATATATATATATATATATATATATATATATATTAATATATATATATATATTAATATATATATATATATATATATATATATATATATATATATATATATATATATATATATATATATATATATATATATATAAGTACAGGGTTCATATGTGATTGTGTGTGCATAGATTTAGTAGAATCTATTACCTAGATACCTATTTTAAGGGTTAGTCCATTGATCAAGAAGTATGTGGAACTTATTCAAGACATTTGGTTATATCCTGATTGCATTGTAATCAAGATAAAGGGAACCTTCTGTCAACCACTTAAACTACCAATCTATGTACCCACCAAGCTAGTTGAACATGAGATAACATACCAATTATTCCATGATATTTAAAGTGTATACGAAGGCAAACAGAAGAGGCTTATCCATCCATTCCCTTTGACTATTATTAGAACTATGTTGTAGAATTAAAATAATGTAGACTCTATTTCCAAGCATAAAGACTCATTCAATTTACAACTTGATGATTTGAGACATTGGGACCCCAAAGACAATGTTGTGAAACATTTGAAATCCAAATAGATTAACATGACATATTAACATCAACTCAATGTGCAGGATTCAATGTACATCTGAGCATCTTAATTTAAAAAGTATTGGATAGATTAAAGAAGCACAACATCAAACTTGAGGTAAGATTGATGAAAGATAAGAAACCAGCTGGGGAAATATGGTAGATGGGGCAATGCAATACCATTTTCTACTAGGACCACCTTCTAGGCCTCCTCTAGAATAGATAGAGGTAAAAGTTACACAAGAATTAGAAAAATAGAGACTTTAAGAAAAACCTATTGAATGGGCATCATCCTTTTCCCAACCTAAAAAGCCAAAGTCAACTATTGAGTTTATTGACATGATTGCATTAGATCCTAGGGAAAAACTATAAGATGTCTTGGAGGCATATGCTAGTGCTTATAGATCAAATGAGTAAGAGGTGGAGAAAGAGGAACCTCAAAATTAGGATGGATGAATAGAAAAGGAAAATGGGAAGATATAGTTTTGGACTTAGTCCTAGTGGTTCCCCCACAAAAGAGAAAGGCTGAGCTAGCTGTGGTTCTTACAGTAACCAAGAGACCAAGTTTAACCCTCATTCACCCTTCAAGTGAGGTTAATTTATTCAATTATGAGAACACTATTCATGAACCAACCATTTTAGAGAGGTTCATATATGGAAATATGCAAAAGATCCCAACCCTACACCATTAATGGGTAATTACAAAGTATGTTAGCATATATGTTCATGAGGAACTCAAACCATGGATTGTGGATATATAAAAGGAAGATAAATAAAGATAAGTGGTTATTATTGGATCTTTAAATGGCTAAAAAATTGAGACCCTAGAGCCTCCAAAGGTTACACAATCTTTAATTGGTGTCAAATTTAACCCAACCATAGCTATCTTGCAGAGAGTTATTGAAAAAAAAGCCATGATTGTAGGGGAGGAATTCAATTTTCATAAAGTAGAACCCTTCATTAGTTTGACTCAAGTGGAGGGTCAGAAACTAGGTTAGCACCCTATTTTTTAAGAGGATATAATTGAGGTTGCCCAGTCTCAAAGTGTCTAGCTACAAACTAGCATCATGGGCATGAAACAATAAATAGAGAACCTATAAAGGTAGAAGGAGAATCTAGAGAAAAAAGTTATTTTATATATTCCTAATGCAATGATTGAAAGGTTTGAGGGATCATTTAATGACATGTTTTACTCTATGAAGTCAATAAGGGCAAGACAGAGTGCACTAAAACAACATTTTGTAGTAGCCAAGGGCTTAATCATTCAATGGCAATGTTGTAAGGACAAGATGAAGGATTTAACTAACATCTTGATAGGGGATAAAATCCTTGGCTTGAAGACCATCAACATTGATCATTTTAACACCATCATGGGGTTAATTATAGATAAAACTAATAGTTTGACTATATGGTCTAAGCTCTTTGAGAGACTCATCAAGGATGATAAAGAGTTTTTGGATAGAATTACATAATTCTTGAGGACCATGATTTCAAAACCTATAAAACTCAGCACTATGGGCATCATTACAGATGATGAGATTAAACATATGATCACTTTGGTCATTTAGGAGGTTAGAAGTAAGAGACAAGGAAAGTCTAAGATTGAAAATATCATGGTCATGGATATGATCCTTATGGTAGAGGAAAATATTAATAATGTGAGGAGCATTAAAGAAGGCTTGGGGAGAAATGATAGGGACTTAAGAGATTTGGAAAATTAAGAGGATGAGATTCTTCTAAAACATGTAGTCAATTTGAGACTTATTGATGAGCAACATTAAAAGACTATGAGGTTACTTTAGTAAGATCAAGGGACCTCATCAACATAGGGTCCACCAGTTGGTTAAGAAAATTCCATTTTGTGGAAGCATTATAAAATTTAAGAATGGAATATTATTTTGAAAAGGCATGTGCAATTTATTAGAACATTTACCTAAAGGTTAGTCTATTTTAGAAAGTCTAGTGTATTTTAGAAACATTTTACAAAAGAAATTTATCCTTTACAATTTGTAAACTTGTAAGTTGATGCAACTAACTGACATGCTCCATTGATGTCTATAAAAGGATAATTTTAATTTATAAGGAGAGAGGGAGTATTGAGAACCAAAATTTTTATAATTTTGAGCTATTAAAAAAATCAATAAATTATAAAAGGATTGTTCAAATTTGTTTGTATCATCTGCTATATGGTTTCTCTCTCAATTATCTATTCTAGATCTCAAATTTGAATAGTTTATAAGAATTCTTGATGTGCATCTTTAGTACAAAGTTGCTAATTTGTGCAAACATTAGATTAGTTAAATGTTTTGGGGTTTAATTCATTTTATTTTCTCTATATTAGGATGTGACTATGTTATTTGATTGCAATAGTAAATCTTTGAAGTGATAATTGGTTCTTACTTGTCTTTCTTCACTTCTTCCATGTATACTTACCTAGTGTGTAGTAAGATTTGAGATTATGTTATTTCATATTATGCACTAGTTAAAGGCTTGTTTAGGTTGAATTTAAACATTTTCATGATGTTTGAAATAAATATCAACAACACCTTTCTTCTCTACCTTACCCTTCCTTTTTATTTCTTTTTTAACTAGACCACTTTAGTTTAATTTCATTATAAACATCCATTTAGAATAATCTTTAGATTAGCATTTGATTAGAATTCACTAGTATTAGCAAAGATTACTTCACTTTTTCAAAGATTATTGCATGTTCAAGGTGGCTTCCAACCACCAAACATTATAAATATTGTAGAATAATTTGCTTGCTTTGCCATTATTTCATCATAGGTAATGAGATTACCAAAACCACCTTTGCCCCATAGTTCTATTTATCAACCCATGTAGTTTTTGACCCCTATAGAAGAATCCCAATTGCCCAATTTAGGGTAGAAATTAAAATTATTATAACATTTCTCAAGATACTATCTAGGCTCCCCTCCACCACTTACAACAAAAAATTTGGATCCTTATATATATTGCATGGTTGAAAAGGGACTTACTCCCCCATTAGGTGATATGATCAATATTTTCTTGAAACATAAATTTGTTGCCATAATAAAGAAAACCTACAATCATTTCTTCATGATAGCTTATATTTTGGATGCCCTTCTAGCCACTACCAAAATCCCCAACATTAGAAATTAGTCACTACCTAAGGGAAGGTAAACAGTGTCCCAGTATTATTGTAAACTTCATATATTCAAGTACAAAGATTATATATAATTCATTTGTGAATGTGTGTACATATATTTATTAGAAACTATTATAGGTATACCGATGATGAGGGTTAGTCTCTTGATCAAGAAGTATGTGGAAATTATTACAAACATTTTGATATATCCTAACTACATTGTAATCATAATAGAGGAAACCTTATATAAACCACTTAAACTACTAGTCTATGTACCCAATAATTTGGATAAATAGGAGATAGCATACCAATTGTTCCATGGTACTGATGGTCTATGCAAAGGAAAAATGAAGGGGCTACTCCAACCTTTCCCTTTGACTATTAGTATAACTATGTTGCAATTTTAGGATAATGAAGAGAATATTTCTTGGCATATATACTCATTAAATTTACAACTTGATGAATTAAGACATTGGGACCCCTAAGATAATGTTGTGAAAAATTTGAAATCCAAACAAATGAACATGACATATGAAAATCAAATCCATGCCCATGATTTAATTTAAGTTTGAGTGTAGTCATATAAAATGTAAAAATTGGTAACTTCAGTGTGACTAATGACATCCAACCCATAGGTCTCTCTTCCTTACTCTCATGACCCTAATAGGCATGTTTTCACTAATTCTTAGTCATTTGTGGCATTCTATACTTGAGCCTAACTCAGTGAAACTACTCTTTCCATGACAAAGTTATCCTCCCATGTCCCATTAGCTTAAGACTATAGTACCAGGCCCTCTAGTGTCTGCTTTTAGCTCTCCTATCCAAGTGTATTTTTACATCTAATGATCATTTCCTTCTAGTTCTTAGCCCTCTTCATGTTAGCCTAATGCAAGCACATTTAACCCATGACCAATAGATCCCTATAAAATTCCACTTACAGTTCATTTGGGAAGGGTTGGAAATCATTACAAAGAAAGGAAGAATATAAGAAAAACTACTAAGTCAATCTTCCTTAATCTTTCATATAACCAATGAATACAACTATAAGCTTACCCAAATCCTTAAACCAGTCCCTAGTCATCTGAAGCATATCCAACTTAGCATTTTCCATCTTCATACACAATATTGTATAAAGCACATCAAGTGGGAGAACTACATATGGCTATATCCCTCTTCAAAGTATTGGTATGTATGGAGTGTTCCCATATGAGGGGTGTGGATACACATTTAGTGCATTTTACACACACTAACCCCCCCTCTTTTTGGAAGATTGTCAAAGCAAAATGTAGTCTAGTGTTTGAAGACTAAATAAGCTCTATAGGGAGTTTTGTGGACATCCAACATTTGAAATTTCATAGATAGGCTCACACAAATACAATGAACGAAACCCAAAAATATCAAGTCTCTTGTACAACAATGATAGAAGATGACTATAGCATCAGACCCTAGGGTGTCCTATTTTGGTACTCCTATCCAATCAATAAATTAAGGCCATATCCTAATTTGTGAGAGGCTCCCAATCTTGCATAGTGAATTTCAAACCCTACAACAATCATCTTAGTCAGTTTCTAGTTTAGTTTTATTTTCTCTTTCTTATTACTATTTTAAAAAATGTTCAAATTATAGTTAAATTATTAAAAATTAGTATCTTAATTATTACATATTTATATACTAATTTTATTACTTTAGACCCTTAACTAAATTAGGAATAATACACCAATATTCCTAAAATAGTTGAATCATTTGGTGAACCTGACTTTCTTTGTTTGTGCATAAAAAACCTAGAAACCCTAGTGTAAATTTCTTGTTGATTTTTTCTAATATTTTCCGTACATAATAAACTTAGAAATAAACACTAAATTTTAAAATTTTGTATTAATTTTAAAATAATTTTCTTTCAAACCTTAGTTGCCCATACAAGGTCCTGGTATTTTCCTAGTATTTTTCCTTTAATTTTTTGATTTTTTACTAGCATATTTAAAGCATAAATTAGCATTAAATTTTACAATTCCATACTAATTTTTTAAAAAAAATATTTTTATCTCCCAATCCTAGTTGCATACACAAAGTCCTTTCAAATCAATGATTTTCCAATATTTATCTAATTTTTTACTTACATATTTAAAATAAAAAATTCACTTGAAATTTTAAAATTCCTTGGTAAATTTTTAAAATAATCATTTTCAAATCCCTAGTTGTATACACTAGGTTCTTTCAAATCTATAATTTTCAATAATGATTTGATACTTGCATAATAAAATTATAAATTTGCATCAAATTTTAAAATTCATTAGTAATTTTGAAATAAATTCATTTAAAACCCTAGTTGCATGTACTAGTTCCTATTTTCTTCTTGAGGTATCACTATACACATTTGTGAACTAGGTATCTTTTTTATGCATATTCTTGTTCCTTATCTAAATTATATCCATTTAGTCCTTTATTCCATTATCCAAGTTTTTTTCCTTATGCCACCTAAGCTCCTTGCATCTCTTCCTTTGAGATGAACTACAAGACTTAGTGGAAACCCTCCTAAATTCACCAAGATTATTTCAACCCAATCATAAACCATGGATAAACAACTAGCTCAGGGTCTAGATATAAATCCTACACATCCAAATTACACCAATTTCAATGAGGATAATTTTTGTGATGAGAAGTATGATAATAATAATGATGATACAAACATCAATGTTCATGATCTACCACATTAGGCTCTTGACCAACTTCTACTAGTTATTAATAATGAAGTTATCCTCAACAAAGATTTGATCCTAAAAAGTTTTCAAGAAAGACTTTTGGACCAGCCCTGAGATCTTACTCTTATATTACAATCTATCATGGAAATAAAAAAGGCTAAACAATTTGAGTTTTCCATGCCTTCATAGAAACTAGTTGTAAATGACACTATGGGGGAAACTATGTCTCAACAACCCCCTAGAGTATCCCAACCTACATTTATGCCACCATTTATAGCTAGTACATATTTGTCTCCTAATGTGGCATCCCTTGTGTAAGAGATACTATCTCTTCAATTTTAGGTTCTACATCTTGAGCAACGTAACTCTAGACTTAGATAGTATTTAGATTTTTTTGCTCTACTACATACAAAATTGACATGTCATATTACTTATACACCCTTGCCACAAAGTTTTATTCAACCCAAGATTACTCTAGATGATGACAATAGTGATCTAGAGATACATTTTAGATATTTTCATGTAGCATGCTTAGAATATATGCCAAATGATTCGCTACTTACCAAGCTATTTAAAATTAGTCTAAAGGATTATGATTTACAATGGTTCTATAGTCTATTGAATTAGTCAGTCAACACATTCAATCTTTTAGATGACATGTTCCTAGCTCATTTCAACATTAACATTGGTGATAAGGTTTCCTATACCAAAGCTACAAAATAAAAATAAAGGTCAAATGAGCATCTCATAGATTATGTTCTTCTATATGATACTATCTTGGATAAGATGACTATCCCCATGGCTGATCAAGAGTTTCAAGATTTCTTTAAACAAAGTCTTCTATCATCTTTACATGAATCAATAATGTTCAAAAGGTTATCTTCCTTCACTGAATTGTGTCACACACTAAAGGAAATGAAAATCAAACTAATTTTAATGAGAAAACTAAAGTACATAACTATATTAGAAACAATAAGCAAGAGTAACATAAAAGTCCCATACAAAGTCAAGGTGAATGATATCAAGAGTTAGACTCAACCTACAATCAATGTGGCTTCAGAGCCCCCTTAGCTTGTGGTTTTATCAGCACCTCCTCGGTGAGCCTTTACCAATTTATGAGTTCCTCTAGCCAAAGTTTTATAGGATATATTAGAATGTAATACAATATCTCTCCCTCCTATTTAGGAAGTTGATCCAATAAAGCCTTTTCCAAGAGGATATGATCATCGTGTATTTTGAAAATTTCATAAGGCACTATATCATAGAATAAATAGATGCATCAGTTTGATACACAAGATATAATACTTGATAGAAGGAATTTTTATTGATCTTAGCACTTCAGTTGGTCCTGCTTAGGCAAAGAAAACAAGGATAAATATTTAAAAATCTTCTTAAATTCATTTCCATATCATTATATACAAGAGATAAGGAATACATCAAGTGTACACCATACATATCATGCACATCCCCCACTAGATACATATAGGGCACTTTCAGATGAGTTACATCCTTTTAGAAACATTATTGGTGTATATAATTCTAGAGTTATAACTAGACTTTACATCTCCTTCTTAGAAAAGGAGATAGTCGAGGATGATTCATATTATCATGCACTCTTTATCAAATCTTACATTCATAATAATCCTAATCATAGTGTTCTCATAGACAATGGATCTAGTGTGAACATGTGCACTATGACATTACTATATTATTTGGATATTTAGAGCAAGATATTACCCTGATGGATATAGTTATCAGTAGATTCAATGGGCACATATAGAGTTCACTGGGTGAGATTTTACTTCCTCTATAGATTGGTCCAACACATGTGGCCACACCATTTACTTTAGTTCCCAATGCAGAAGTTTTAGATATGTTACTTGGTTGACCATGGATCTATAAACTTCAATTAATACCTTCTATAGTTCATAGATGTATGAAATTCATTCATGTTAATCAGGTTATCATAGTTGGTGGAGTTTCATATGTGTTACCACTCCCCACTTTAGAGCCATATTCTACTTTGTAGTCACCAATTTCAGTTCAACCACCAGCTTCAATTTCTTTACTAGTTTTAGTTCTTCCTCTAGTTTATATTTAGACATTGTTTAGGCCTCCATCATCATCATAGAAAGTTTATACACTTCTATACATGTCTCTTTTAGAGAAACCATATTTTTAAGATTTTAGATAGCTTCAAGCTATAACATTCACAACTACAGTAGTTGCATTGAGGTCTCATGCCTCTATGCATAGAGCAAATGTTCAGAGAGCTTATCTTATTACTAGATGGGTCCCTAAGAGCCTTACAGTTTCGTCCACTTCTTAGAGTTATAGGGAAACCCTACTATTAGTTTTTTCTTTATATATTTTAGAGCACTTAAAACTTTTATATCTATAGTCTCAACCCTTCCATAATGCTTCATGATCATGCACAATCCCTCTCATTGATACAGGACACCATGATGAGGAGTCTCACATGAGACTCATTGGTTAGTATCATTTCTTCTCCATATTCTTCTACGCATTCTCCTTATAATTTATTATATGTAGCTTATATCAAAAATACCAAAAATATTCAAATATATCAAAAATCTAAAAATAATATAATATTTCAAAATACATAAAATATTCAAATAACTCAAAAAGATAAAAACATTTCAATTGTATGCATTACCCATGCTTTAAATTTCTACTATATGCTAGACTTACATTTTTTGTTCTATGATATTGTTTGTCAATTATATACATTAACATGATTTAACTGATCTTCTTTGAGTGTGTGTAGTGACATCCAAATCCCTAATTGCTTCACTCTACCCATTAAGGGGGCATCTTACTTCTACATTCAAGACACACATTGATATACATACCCATTGGGGGCATCTTCCACATGACTACACCATCTAGGTTATGTCATTCCTCCACCACACACTCTCATTATCATGATGATGTAAATTATTTACTCTCTTACATATATTACTCTGTCAACATTTCACTAAGTATATAACACTTGTATACTTCTTAGAATATACCTAGTCTTGTACCCCATGTTTTGCATATTTTCACTTCTTACTTTGATTAGTTAGATGAGACCATATTTCTAGTATATTTCATGCTTTCCTTTTTTTGTACAGCTATATGTGGTTACATTTCTCAGTTTGTACTTGTCTCCTATATGTGTTTTAGAACATTTTCCAATGTCTTTGGCTTCAATTCTTGTGTGTGCCTTAGTATATTTTTCAATGCCTTTTTCATGTACTCTTCTCTATGATTTTTACTTTCACACCAACCTTGCTTGTTTCAATTGTACATGCATGTGGCATTTGAACATGCCTTGTATGTTTTATTTCTAGTTTGAGTGACATGTGCCCATATCCCTTATTTGCTTGGCCCTTTGGCCACTCTTATATACTTGTTGCTTCCTTCCTTGTGTGTTTGTTTTCTTCTCATTATTTTCAATTCCATGATCCACATAATTAATTATCTTTCTTTCTTGGATGCCATGATGGGCATCATGCTCCATCCCTCCTTGACAACTAAAAACTAACCAGACTTCTAGTTTTAATTTAGTACATTATACAAGATATTACATTATTATATCTATCTAGGTCTACCCTTTTTGATATAACAATATCTCATTAAAAAACATGCTATATCTTGAGATATCTTGTCAATTATCATTGTTATATCATGTATCTGTGCAACATAACACACTTGTAGGTATTTTTATTTTGAGGAAAATCATTATAGGGTCTTCATTCCTACCCTCAAAAGAGGGGAAAACAAACATGCATTTTTTCATAGAGCTTAGAGCTCCCAATAGTCAAAAATTTAGGTTTAAGAATACTCAAAACAACAACTAGACTTCAAACTAGTTAGACTAGACTAGGTAGACAACAATAATTTTAGAATAGCCATTAGATTTAGCCTAGGATAATAGTGTAAATATTGGACTATAGTGTTAGACCCTCTTGTGTCCATATTTGGTGCTCCTATCTAAATATAAAAAATAAAAACTTTCTAGAAGTAGGCAAAAAATTAGGTTCAACTATAGTTTTATACATTTAGACTAACTCAGATACAAAAATTTTAGTATTATTTTTCTCAAAGAATCTAGATATAGGGGGCATCATGCATAAAATGATGTCTCTCACTTCCAATTTTATATACGGCAATTGGTATAACTTCCATATTATAATCCATGTTTCAGACACCAGTGATTAAGGGTAATGTGCATGGTATATTTGTCTTCTTTTATTTTCATGTTCACTATATTACCCAAGAATTCTTAGTAGTTATGTTCCTTATTCTATCTGCAGGTGGTTGGCATCAGTTTGGAGTGGCTTTCATACAAGTCTAACCTCCAAATTTTTGGAATAGCTTTCATATAAGCCTAGTGCATTAGTTTTAGAGTGGATTTCATACAAGCCTAATCTCCACCCTTTATGAGTGGCTAAGAGTGGTCTAGTTTCTAGCATACATTCAAATACCCATGTCAACATTGCCAGATTATAGTATATTGATGGGGTTCAATATCTAACTCATAAGATACAACATTTCATACTGATATCAGTTCATATATTCACTTCATGGGTTAATAATGGAGCTAAAGGTCTAACTATCCTTTGTATTCTTGGGCCACCTACTTATAGAGATTGGACACATAGTCTAAACATCAATTAACACATGCATGATCACATAGCTTCACTTAGTGGGTGATGATGGAACCAAAAGGCTAGCGTTTGCATTCTTGAGACACTCTTGGGGAATTGAGAACTCAACTTCACACATGATATTACTCTTCGTACAACATTATCTAACATTAATCAACATTACTCAACATCACTCAACATCACAATAGGTTTTGTATTGGTTTGATTACCTAGTGAGGTGTATTAATTTTTTTTCTCTTCTTCTCTCTTACCCAAGTTTATACATTCTTAATTTAGATATAGCATATCTAGTAAGAACTAATCTCCTCTTTATTTTCTTTTATAGATTTACACTTCAAAACATGATTTCTTTAATCATACCTAGCATCACATAGCTTCGTGAGCTTCACCTTTGTAGGTAAGTTAAAGTATGCTTTTTATTTTTCCTTTATCCTAGTATTTTGCTTTGATACATCACTTTCATAAAGGGGAGGGGGAATGTAGTCATATAAAATTTGAAAATTGGTAAATTGAGTGTGGTTAATGAAACCCAACCCATAAATCTATCTTACTTTCTCTCATGACCCTCATAGGCATCTTTTCACTGATTCCCAGTCATTCATGGCCTTCCAAATCTTACCCTAGCTTAGATATACTACTCTTTGCTTGAAAAATATAACCTTAGGTCCTGTTAGCTTATGACTATAGCACCCAACATTTTGCTTCCAACAATCAGTTCCTTCTACTTCTTACCCCTCTTCTTATCATATTAATGTGAGCACATTCAAACCATGACCAACTTATTACTATAAAATTTCATTCAAAGTTCATTTGGAAAGGGTTGGTAATTATTATAAATCAAGCAAGAATACAAGCATGACTATTAAGGCAATCCCCCCTATTCTTTGCATATAATCAGCCAGTACAACTAAAATATTATCCTAATCCTTACAATAGTCCCTATCCACCTCAAGCATATCCAGTTTAGTATTTTACATCTTCATACACACTCTTGCACAAATCACATCAAGTGGGAGAAATAATATGGCTTGATCCCTCTTCAGAGTATTAGTATCTAGGCAGTGTGAACACACAAGCGGTGTGAATAAAAGTTCAGTGCATATTACACACACTAACCCACCCTCTTTCTTGAATTTTTTTAAAGGATAATGGAGTCTAGGATTTGATGACTAAATCAGGTCTACAAGGAGTTTCACAAACATCCAACAATCAAAATTTCACAAGTAGGCTTACACAAACAAAACAAGTAAAACCTAGAAAGAACAGGTCTCCTATATAAAATAAATTAAAGAGGACTATAGTTTTAGACCCTAGGGTGTTATATTTTTATTCTCCTATCTAATAAATAAATGAAGCCCAGATCTTGATTTTTGAGAATGTCCCAATCTTGCATAGTGAATTTTAGACCCTACAATAACTATCTTAATCAGTGTCTAGCTATGTCTTATTTTCTTTCCCTTATTTATATTTTTATAAAGCTTAAAATTATATTCAAATTTTTACAAATTAGTATATTAATTATTGCATATTTATATACTATTTTTACTACTCCAGACCCTTAAATAAGTTAGGAATATTACACCAATATTCCCAAAATTGTCAAATCACATAGCATCTTCATTTTGAGAATGTTTGGCTAGAGTAAAGAAGCAAAACATCAAACTCAATACCAAATTGATGAGAGATGAAAAGCCAAATCATGAAATATGGAAAATGGGGATTCTACAGTACCATTTACTACTAAGATCACCTTTTATGCCTCCTCTAGAACATCTAGAGGCATAAGTTACATAAGGGTAAAGAAAAGAGAGACATGAAAAAATACTTGGTGAAGGGGCATCATCCTCCACCCAACCTAAAAATCTAGATTCACCTATTAAGTTCCTTGACATGATTGCATCAAATCTTAGGGAAATATTGGACTATTCCTTAAAGCCACTCGCTAGTGCTTACATATTATATGAGGAAGAGGTGTAGGAAGAGGAGCCTAAAACTCAAGATGGATAAATATAAAAGGAAAAGTGGAAAGGGATAATTTTGGACTTATTCCTAGTGGTTCCCCAATAAAAGAGAAAGGTTGAGCTACCCCTAGTTCCTGTAATAACCAAGAGGCCCAAATTAACCCTCACTGACCGTTTGAGTGAGGTTAGCTTTTTTATTGATGAGAACCCTATTCATGGACCAAGCATTATAGAGTGGTTCATATATGGAAAGATGAAAAAGATCCCAACTCTGCACCATCAATGGGCAATTACAAAGCTTGTTAGCATCCATGTTCATAAGGAACTCAAACCATGGATTGTGGAACTACAGAAAAAAGAGAAGGAAAGATAAGTGGTTGATCTTGGATCTTCAAGTGGATCACAAATTGAGACCCCAGATACTACAAATGTTACATACTCTTTAGTTTATATCAAATTTGACCCAACCACAACTAGATTATAGAAAGTTTCTAAAAAAAGAGCCATGATTGTAGGGGAGGAATTCACTCTTAAAAAATTAGAACCCTTAATTGGATTGACTCAAGTGGAGGGTAAAAAATAAGGTGAACGCCATAATTTTGAAGAGGATATACTTGAGGTTGGCTAGGATCAAAGTGCCTAGCTGCAAACAAACATCAAAGGCATGAAACAACAAATAGATAACCTGTAGAGGCAAAAAGAGAATCTAGAGAAACAATCTATTTTGTTTATTTTTAATGTAATGATTAAAATGTTTGAGTGATAATTGCATGATAGGTTTGAATCCCTAAAGTCAATAAGGAAAATATGGAGTGTGATAAACTAATAAGATGCAACAACCAAGGGCTTAATCACCCAATGATTGAGTTATAAGTATAATATGAAGGATTTAATTAGCATCTTGATAGGGGATAAAATCCCTAGTTTCAAGACCATCAACATTACTCATATAAACACCATCTTGGGGTCGATTATAGATACAATCAATATTTTGAGTATATGGTCTAAATTCTTAGAGAGACTCATCAAGAATGATAAAGATTTGTTGTATAGAATTAAACAGTTCTTGGGTACTATGATTGTAAAACCTCCAAAATACATCTGCATGGGTATCATGATAGATGATGAGTTCAAAAATAGGACCAATTTTTTTATGCAAGAGGTGAGGAGTAAGAGCCAAGGCAAGTCTATGAATGACAAGAGTAGGGTCATGGATATGATCCTAATGGCAAAGGAAAAGATTGCCAAGGTGAGAAGCATCAAAGAAGCCTTAGGGAGAAATGACAGGGACCTCAAATATTTGGTGGATCAAGAGGATGAGCTCTTCCAAAAATTTACAGCCAATTTGAAACATAGTGATGAGCAACATCAAAAGGTAATGAGGTTAATTCAATAGGATCAAGGGACTTCATCAACATAGTGTCCACTAGTTAGTTAGGAATATTCCCTTTTGTGGAAGCATTGTAAAATTTTAAAATGAAATATTCTTTTGAAAGGTATGTGCAACTTGTTATCACATTTGCTTAAAGCTAAATATATTTTAGAAAGTCTAGTGTATTTTAGAAAATTTGTAGAAAGGATAACTATCCTTTATGTTTTTTACACTTGTAAGATGATGCAACTCACCAACATGCTTCCTTGAAGTTTATAAAAAAGAGCATTGTCATTTTTAAGGAGAGACGGAATTTTGAGAACCAAAACTTGTATACTTTTGAGCTATTAATACAATCAAGTAATTTTGAAAGGATTGTCTAAATTTGTTTGTATCATATGTTATATGGTTACTGTTAATATTTTGTTCTATATCTTAAATTTGAATGATTTTAAATAATTCTAGATGTGCATCTTTAATACAGGGTTGCTCATTTGTGCAAACCCTAGATTATTTAAATGTTATGGGGTTTAATTAATTTTATTTGCTCTACATTAGGATGTGCATATACTATTTGATTGTAGTGCTAAATATTTAAAGTAATAATAACTTCCTACTTGTATTTTTTCACATCTTCCTTAGATACTTTCCTAGTGTGTAGTAAGATTTGGGCCTATGTTATTTCATTTTTTTCACTGGTTAAATGTTTATTTAGGTTATATTTAAACCCTGTCATGACGTTTGCAATAAAGATAAAGAACATCTTTCTTATCTACCTTACCCTACCCTTTTACTTATTTTTTAACCAAACCACTTTAGCTTAATTTTAGTGTAAATACCCATTTATAATAATATTTAGATTAACATTTGATTAACATTCACTAGTATTAGAAAAAAATACTTAACTTTTACAAAGACTGTTTCATGGTCAAGGTGGCTTCAAACCACCACATTTCATAAATATTGTGGAATAGTTTTCTTTCTTTATAGCTATTTCATCATATGTAATTATATGACCACAACCTGCTACTCATGCTCTGAATTTTTTGAATTCTAAAATTAGAAGTATTGTTTAAACACTAAGAGAACCTATGATATAATTGAAAGAATCAATAGAGAAGAAATCCCAATGATGATAAACATGGAATATTGTCATATAATTAATTAATCAATATTTTAGTGATGAA
Organism: Torreya grandis; assembly: GCA_037957365.1. Classification (NCBI taxonomy): domain Eukaryota; kingdom Viridiplantae; phylum Streptophyta; class Pinopsida; order Cupressales; family Taxaceae; genus Torreya; species Torreya grandis. The sequence goes on from JARHVA010002853.1 coordinate 25,244, forward strand.
TTATTCCTATAAGGAGCACCAACCCCTCATTTAGTCAAGCACCAACTGAACTAGTGCATTTAGAAAGATTCAACCTGTAATGAGGGTCCAACCCCCTAGGTAATCAAGTACTAACTCAAATACATAGAATCTTTGATTCCACTTAGATACATATTGATTTATCAATTGAATATTATCTCCTTCATTTCTCTTTTTATACTACTTTCTCTCTCAAACATCCTATTAGGCCTTCTGACTCAATTATCCCTCTCCTTACTAGAATTAGGTCAAACGACATTTCACAACACCTAAAAAAACATAGTTAGATAATAATGGACTTTTATTATAAGTTATATGATGATATTTAATCCCTTAAATTAGTATCTAACACTCTATATCCTTCTCTCAATATAGATCAATATTCTAACTAGTCAAAATAGGCTTATTAGGCCTTGGCTTTATACTTGATTCTTTATCACACCCATATTGGTTCACCATAGTATTAAAAATAATTGGATTATAACTAAAATATATTAATAAACATGTTTCAAAATTTAAACAAACATTAAATAGGTTGGAAATTACCCTAAAGTGCTAAAAGCACCATTAGGCCTAATAAAGACATAATGCAATTAGGCCTTCCCTAAGTACACATTTCACTTAGACCAAATTTGAATATATAAGTCTTTACCAATGGATGAAAAACTTCATATGTAAATTTAATATACCTTTAATAAGCTATCCTTATGTCCTTAACACCATTTGTCTCTTTTCACTCCTTGAATGATCCAATTAGGTTTACTCACTAATAGGACTTCTCATTGCCAAAAAGTCTATCTTGCAACTTTGAACCAAATACACAACTTTGAAACATAACCCAAAAATAAAAACATATGAATAAGATATTAATTACTTAAAAAAAATCCCCAAATTCTTTTGTATTCACCACATAGGCCAAAAGGCCTCAGGAACACTCTTAGAAAAGGTCAAACCTGTCTACTACATCAAAATTATTAAAAATAAAGGTTTTCCTATAGCTTCTAATCACTAAAAGACAAATAAAAAAAATATAAGGAAATATTAAATATTCCTTTTCATGTTACAAGCATAAAATTATGTCAATTAGACCATTTTGATCTATAGCCAATTAGATCTTTCCTATCAAGTCATTATAAGGATTTTGAGAGGGTTTTGACTAGTTTCACTTGTTAGCAATCATTCATAAAGGATTGCCCATCATATTCAAAAACAATGATAGGAAAATCAAGATAGTTACCTTCCCCAAATCTCATGAATATCTTATCCTCTCATGAAAATATTTCACATTCCTATGAGCTTAACACTTTTCTTCTCAGGTCTGCAACACCCCATTCCATGCATATAGGAAACCTTATCATAGGTTTTCATGTTTTCATCTTCATATATAGAATTAAAAAGTTTTTCACACACTTAAAATGACATCTCTCACTTTTTTAAATTCTTTTAAAATATCTACCACCTTTGTAAATTATCTTGATCCTTCATAAGCCATGATAGGTCAGTTTCCATATTAGGTCTTATACTTCCAATCATACTTAGACTATGAACATGCCTTGAAACCTATTTATATATCTTAAAAACTCCATCCACATGTCATGTGATCTCATATACTACTCATATACTACCAAAATTACTTTCACATGTCTCAAATGGCTCAACTCATCATGCTACCAGACCTATGTCATTTCACTAGGTCTTTCTAGTAAAGATTAAACCTCAAAACTAGATATTAAAAGTCATTAGTAAGATCCTTTATATATTTCTAATTGTTAACATAGCTTAATAAAATTTCTCATGCCTATACTAACCCAAATAAAAAATCTTTATCATGCATCATGCATACATATTCTTCATAGATCTAGACTAGGCAATTCAATATACGTATTATTTAGAGTTTGGACACAAACAAGCTATCTCTTAATGATATAATTATTCAAGCATGATATTATGAATAAAAATATACTCTCAAAATAATTATGAGATTTTTCATATCACTATCTTGTACCAAGACCTCATCTAAAATACAAGGACTTGTTGACCCATATGCTTACCTTGTGTGCTCCTTAATACTTAGAACTAAAACAAGATGTTTCCATTGTATCTTGAACATGATCTTGACATATCATTAAATCTTAAAAAAATACTTAGTTTCCTTAAAATTTTCTCTCAACAAAAAGACTAACATTCTTTGTCACACATCACTTCACTAAAAATGACATCAATTCTGACTTTTGACATGAAGGACATTCAACTAAAGTTTGACATAAATGACAACATCAATGACTTAAAACCAACACTAGGAACATACCTCAACAATCTCCCCCTTTCTAATTGATGGAAAACACTCTTAATTGAAGTAGATCATCATATTTATTTCAATCTAGATCTTCTTTAATACTTGATCTTTGAAATAGGAAATTTCATTGCCTTTGAAATTAATGACAAAGCTTCATATTATTGGTAGCTATTTGATCCCTAGACTTCATTAAAAATACATTTTATATTAGAAAAACTCATCAATTTTTTATGTCATAAATTTTATCTAGATGAGTCTCAAATACCTAATGATGAGACATGATCGACTCCCTTTATCTCTATTAAAATTTAAGACATTAAAAATGTGACTTCATTTGATCTTGTCATCATGATAAATTTTTGTCACTTATCTCTTGTGATCACACCTGTAGTAGACTTCTTGACTAAACCTTGAAAATAAAAGTCTCTTAAGAACACAACATTCCCCTATGACTGAACATTCTGAATGATTATTGATAACTAGGTGAGTGTTTCCATGAAACTTAATGGAGTCACCTCTTCTCTAGAGATCTAGAACAACATGAATTCAAAAGATTTATAGATATCCATGTATTTTTAGAACTGACCCTCATTCATGATCCTCTTATGCTTCATTAATCCCCTCAATCTTTGTTTGGGAAACATTTTGTCTTGATCTATCGGTCTTGACTCCATCGAAAATTTGAGTAGATAGATAAAATTCTTTGCATTCCTTTATACCTTGATTATGATTCACCATGGAAAATAAACCACTTGAATTTAGAGGTTGGTCATCAACCGTATCTATCTTAGGCTTCCACTTATTGTCTTATCTTCTTTCTTGTATTCTAGAAGCCTTAAATTTCTTATTTTGTCTTGAGAAATCATGCTTATAGTTTTTTTCAATGTGAACAACCTTATGAAAATATAAAAATACCATCCCTTTAGATGAAAACATACCATGACCCATACCTCTTGGCTAATTGTTCTCCTCATAGTTCCATGAAAATTCATTCTTGAAGGGCCTTATGTAATGCCTTGCTCTATGACCAAATTGGTTACATGAATAAAAATATCCATTTAAAGGATTAACGTACATTATGTTATTTGATTTACAAATAGTGTTGACCTTTTTTTTGTTAGCACCTTCATTCTTTAGTTGATCTTTGAACTTTTTGATCACATTAATGTCCTTCTATTAAGTTCCAATGAAGCCAAGGCCTATTTTGTCATTAGTAGTATTTTGACTACTCAAAAGATTATGTAGATCATTGATACTCTTTAAAAACCTCATAAAGTAATTAAAATTATTTGATTTTTTTTTAATTTATATTTCAAGGAGTTCACTTCAGCTACGTACCTTACACATTTTTCTTCTTCTGTCTCTCGGTCTGTAGTCACAATTTCAAGTTGACTCTCCACCTATTTGATTATTTCCTCTTGTTCCTTGGAGTTATTGCTAGTCTAGATTTAAACAAGTTTATTTGATAATCATATTCTCTGATAAGAGATATCATCACCCTATTCTTATTATTTTCAATATTTAGTTCTTGTGTTCATCAACTCGGTCTCTAAGTCTACCTCATGTCATTCTTGATCTAAATCATAAATAACACCTCCAATCTGTATGGATTATTATGTATTTGAGTATACTTATTATTCAACCTTAAAGAGAACCTCATTTATATAAGTACCATCAATTTAATTATCACTTTTTGAAACACTTCTCTCACTCTTATCAAATGAGCTATAGTCTTCCTTTGCTTAAAAATGCCTTTTATTTTTGAAGAACCTTTTCTTGTTGTCAAATATTCTAAAAATTTTATTGATCTTATAAAATTTATAATAATTTTTATCATCATCATGATCTTCATCATGCTCTCCATCATCCTTTTTCTTATGATTATGAGTACATATTTTGGTGAAGTGTCTTGCCTCTCCATAATTGAAGCACTTAAAAAATATCTTGCCATTATATTTACAAGAAACTGTCTCGAACTTTATTGCAAACATAGCTATCAACTCATCATCATCAATATAAAATTCATCAATATATTCAAATTTCTTACATTTTGACTTATTCTCTTTTTGATTCTTTTCTACCTTGAATGCAAATTCCTTCTTTGAATATCTTCTTTCACTTTTACTCATCTCATAGGCTGTTAGGGTTTCATGAAATACATCCATATCTAGATTATCTAGATCTTGCATTTCTTCAACATCACATACCTTGGAATAAAATTTGGGAGTTAGAGACATTAAAACATTTTGAACAATAGTAGTCTCTATATACACATAATATTTTCAAACTTTAATTGATTACTGACACTTTGTATCTTATGAACCTATTGAGTCTCAATCTCTCTGAGTGCATAACTTAAGGGGTGCACTGGGAAAGGGGTGGGCAAACCATCAGTGCTTCATAATATTATCATTCCTTTTACCAATTTCCATTCACACTCTTGTCTTCCTACAAATTTAAACCCTAAGCTTATTCTTCTCTTACCTAATCATTCCTATCATTTACCATGCTTTACCCCTCTTTTCCTTGCTTTATCTCCCTTTTTCATTTTAAATAAACTAAGTTAACCATATGGAATTTTAGACTTCTTGATCAACAAACTAGGTTGACGCAATTGAACTAGTGTGTTTTGGGACACTTTATCACTTTTGGTTTCTTAGCCTCCCAGTTAACCTAACACAAACCTAATGAGTTAGCCCACAAATGTGCTACATCGACCTAATCAACCTAGTACAACCAACATGTCAATTTTTTTTAAGGCAAGATACCACTATATATACAAGGTCATTTACCACCATTTTATGATAATAGAATAATAAAGTGAAGAAGTGTGAACAAACATCTACTTATTGAGCATTCTACTTGAGGAATAAATCTTTAGGGTTTAATAATTTATTTAGATCTTTGAGCCTATCTTGTGGAGAAGTATTTTGGATGCTCAGGTAGGTCATATAGCCTAGAGATGATTTATATTGGTTATCCTTACAAGCCATAATAATATATTTTGAAGCACCTTGGCCAAGTGAGAGGTTGAGACTCAACAAGTTTGAACTCAAAGGTAAGTATTCCTTACTTTATTTTTCATTTGTAAGTGTAGATAGATAATCCAATATGTAATCTTATCTTCCATGTATTATGATTATATATACATTGACATGAGTATATGTCTCCTATGTATGTTTAGTTTGGTTATTGTTTATTTATTTTATTCTAACCACCACTTTGTGCCACAAGCTTTGGTGCTCACTAGATTATTTTACTTTTCTTGTAATTTGAATAGCTTACTTTATTATTTATTACATAAATGAATATCAAATAGTAGGGATGTTTTAGGTTTGATGTGTGATTATGTTAGACTATAGGCTTTAGAACCCTTCCTAGCATGATGTGTTGTGATAAATGATACAAGTGATCCCCTAATCAGGTCTAGTGGATCCCCATATTGGGCATGGTCCCACTTAACAAGTGTATACCCAATCAAAAGTGTAGGTGTGATCTATCTTATCCAATATAGGGTTAATTCATTATGCATAATGCAATATTAATTACATACATTTTAGTGAACTAGACATGAATCAAACCCTTGAAGAATTTTTTCACTTTTCTTTCATTTATTTCATTCTTTTTATCATCATTTTTATCATATATTTTGACATACTAAATCAATTCTATTGACTTAGTTCTTTCTCTTTGTGCATAGGTTTTTTGGTTTCTAGACTACTAAGTCAACCAGGTTGACGTAGTGCATTTTTAAACATCTAGTTCAATTAACTAAGTTGACCAAGTTGACCTAGTGTATTTTTAACACTTTTTCACTAGGTTTCCATATACCTTGATAGACTAGCTTAACCTAATTTGTAGGTTTTTGACATTTTTATCCAAGGTTATTGATCATCAATATTCTTTATTTTCATCTCTAAACCACTCAAGTCAGTTTCTACTTCTTTGTATCTTTTTGTTTATGTATTTTCCTTTCCTAATTTGTAGTCTTTAAAACTACTTTGGAACAATGAACTAGATTTACCTAGTTTTATGTTATTTCATAACCTACTATAAACTTTATAATATTGCCTACATCATCAAAAATCCAACACATTTTATGGTTTCTAAAACATATGAGTAGAACTAAAGATATAAGCGAAATAAGAAATCATAACTTGTCTATTGTACTAGGTCAACCTGGTTGACCTAGTACATTTTGTAACATCTTTTACCCCTTTTTAGTCTCTGTACACTATAATGGGTTGACCTGATTGACCCTGTATAGTTTTATAGTTCCTGATTTTGCACTAGGTCAAATAGATTGACCTAGTACTATTTTCTATCACTCCTTATTCTTGTTGTGTGTTTATCTAGTTTGGCTTCATAATGATGACATATTTTCATCCTTCCCTTAATTAATAAATCTTAATTATTAGGGACTTGGATATTAACCTCACTTATTTCATTACCTCTAATGAAACTATCCAATTCCTTCCTTCCCCTTCTCCTAAGCTTAAACCACTCACTACAAAATACAATGTAGTTGAGATCCTTTGTCATAATCATCCTCCCAATAACAATTTAGGTAATCCTCAATTAAATCATACCAATAAAATTTATAATATAGATGGTTCCTAAATATTCAAAAACTGTAATGATAATATTATTTACACTCCTCACAAGAATGGTGGCTTGACTAAGCCTCCTTCTTTTACTACCACACTTAAGATAATTAAAACTAATATTATGAATCCTTAACCTATTAATAATATTACTCCCACCTAAATTAACAATCCTCTTCCTATCAACACTCATACCCACCTTGAAATCCACCTATTGATACAACTCAACTTCTTGCATAAGTCATACAACAAATGAATATCATGTAAACAACCAATAAGTCTCAAATGATAAACATGCAAAAACATTTATGAAACATGATTATTCAACCACCTCAAGTCATCACATCTCAACAAAATCAAAATTTTATCCCTCCTTCTCTTAGAGATGCCAATGGGAATATCATCCCTCAACCTCTAATGACTAACAAAATGTCTCAACATATTCAAAATGACACTTTAGCCTCATTCATTGCATCCATAGATATTGGAAACATTTCTCCAACTATCACATATAATGGCACTAGCGATCCTAATATCTTTCTTAAGTTTTTTGGTAATATCTATAGAGAATGGTTCCAAACTAACACCTTTGCTACCACCATGCTCTTAGATAAAACATTTATTGGTGATGCACTTTAATGGTACAACCAACTTCATAGACATTCCATCTCACAACTAGAGGATTTAGTCAATTCGCTAGTGAAGGAATTCCAACATGATGACCTTCTTGAAAATTACCTTAGCCATTTTATCAATGCCAAACAACTAATGAATCTTCTCATATTTTCATCAAGCGATGTAAGTCTCTTACCCATAAAGTGGATCATAAAATGAATGATGAAACTCTTTTAAAAATATTTGTCACTTCTATTAAACCTCTTCTTCAATATAAAGTTTAAATATTTTCACGTCAAACATTAGAAAAAATGTTTATACCAAGAAAAAAGGCAAGACTTTCTTATGACTCGATTTGAACCATCTTAAACAACTACTAAAACATCTTTCCAATATTCTGCTCATACCATTTATTCATACAAGTCTCCCAACCTCAACACGGAGCATCCAATTCAACCAATTTTAACCCAACCCACCCACACTTGAGTCTAGAAAAACTTATCATGAAATCACCATGCTCTAAACCCATGAGCTTTGATCCTTCCAAACCTCCTCTAAAATGGTAATATCTAGATAAATTTTGTTGGTGGCATGCTACTCTAAGTTATTCTCATGATTATTGTAATGATCTCCCTCAATTTATTATTTCTTCCTTACTTGTTCCACATTTCTATCTTTATACTCTCACAGAACAACATTATCAGGATTATCTTAAAACTTCTCACATTGAATCTCAAGAACCACAATCACATCAACATCAACTACCTAATGAACAACAACAATTATCCCATTCCTATACCTCATATACTAATTTTTTAAAAATAAAAATTGATCCTTCTTCTTACACCAATAAGGAAAGGATATCTAACATGAACAATATTAAAGATGTTGTGGCATCCATTGAACTTCAACCTCTTAGGCCATATAAACCAAAAGAATACCTAGGTCAAATGCCTACTCCAAAGAATATCATATGTGATCCTCCTTTACCTCCTTTATCTCCTCATACATCTCCTACACATCATATGTCACATTTAACCTCCTTAAAATCTAACAAACCAACACATTTACCTATTTACAAATGCACCTATCAATCCAATGAAAATCATTCTAATGGTTCAGTATCACCTCATTCCAAATCACACTTTAGGGAATCTTACGATTCCCATCCACATATCCTTTCAAATTTTGGGGCATCTTATGATTCCTACCCATATATCCATTCAGACTTTGGGGCATCTTGTGATTCCCATCCCTACATCCACTTACCCATTAGGGCATCTTGCAATGCCCACTCTTCTTCTCCAATGCATAATAACAAACACATCAAGATTAAATAAACCTTTCAAGACTTATAGACTTTTATTTTCACATGTTCATATTTGATACAAATGTTAGAATATATTTTACTTGTTCTTTTTGTCTTATGTTTCTTTGATTTTGTGCATTTCTTTTATTTATTTCACTTTCACATTCCCTAAGCATCATGATCTTCCTTTATGTTCTTTTTGATTTCTTAAATATCATATTTAGAATTTGATTTCATTTTTTCCCCTTATATTTATCTTTCATTTTTGTCTTTTATATGTCATTATTTGCCTTAGTAGCTTTATGATCATTTTGTCCCTTTCTTTAGCATTTACCTCTTGATGTACCATAGTCTTATTTTTATTTTGGAATTTCTATTTTGGTACCTTCGTGGGTTTTTATTTTGTGATTTGATTTATAAAACCATGGATAGGACCTAACACCCTCACAAAACCACCATCTTTTACTTATTTTCTTTCTCTTTCTTTTGTTTGCCAATGCTATTTTGGCATCCTTTGGGTTTTTCCTTGTGAGGTTCTTTGTACAAAGGTTCCCTCACTTTTGATTTTCTCTTACTTATTATCACCCTTGTGGGTCTCTCTTTTATGAGTTTCTTTGTAAGACCATGGATATGACCTGACCCTCATAAAATTACCATCTTTTCATGTTATTGATCCTTGTTCTCAATTTTAGCTTTTTCTTCTTTTTCTAGATGAAATCTACACAACCATCTATGTTAGCATGTTTTCCTCCATTTACCTCATTCTTATGATAAAGAATAACACTTTACTATCATTTTATCCCTTTTTTCCCTTTGTCACATTATTTACAATTTGAATCAATTTAAATCATTTCATGTGTCATTCCTCTTGATTTCTCCATCCCAACACTAGATAAACAAGGTCAAATTAAATATAGCACTTTTATTTCATATATATTTACAAGACTCTTAGAACCCATGCTCTTTGATGTTCTCTCTCTTAGCAACTTTGTCCCAAGTTTTCAAATGAAAGTAATATTTAGAACCCATGTTTGGTTTTCCAACTCCATATGGAATAGGAATTAAAAAAGCCATAAAAAAGTCAAAATCCAAATCATTTGAAAAAAATCAATGATATCTAAAAGGCAACATATAAATTTCAAAATTGAATTCACACCAAAAGACATGATTACAATTACATCTCCTATGTCTAATCAAATCTCAGACTCCATAGTTAGCTTCACATAGAACCAAAGTTCTTTAGGGTGTGGTAGGATAGTAGATTGAAATAGGGTAATTAAATGGTTATACCTAATTTCTCATATAAGTACCCAATCTTCACAATAGATTGATGGATCTATAAGGGGTCTTGAAGAATGGGGTACACATCATGGGGAGGTAGGTCCATTTTACTTTTCATGCATATAGCCTTTATGGGATGATCTATATACTCCATTTATTAACCTAAGACTTATGTAACTAAGAGAAGTTATTTAGAGTCCTTAAGATTGATAGTCCTCTTATTTTGAAAAACTTAATTTGAGTGTCTTGACATCGATAAAGAGTTTATCTACCTTGGTTTTTCCTTCATTCTCTCCTCCACTCATTTAATGTACCCCCTTGATAATAAAATTGTGATTCCAAATCTACATTCCCTCTTCTCTATTATTCATTCTTCTTCACCTCATTGAAAACATGCTAGCACTACTTTGATTCATTTTTATCTATCCTTAGAGTAAAAAAACATGTTGGATTAACTATGGATCACTTTTTTATTTCATTTGTCACTATATACTACCTTTCTATTTTGGACAGCTAAGTTTGCACCCTTTTTCCATTATTACATGCTTCTCTTTATGTATGCCTTCTTCATGTTTGTCTTACATCTTGACTTGCATTTCATTCGACATTATTTCATATTTTATTTATGTTTGATTCTTTCATGCCTATCTTACATGAGCTTACTTTTTAATTTCTTACATATCTTAGTTCAAGTTTTCTTGAATTGACATTTCATTTATCATTCATGTTTTACATGCTTCCCAATGTGATTTAGTATGTTCTACATTCTTTTTTGACATTTATGTTTTACATATTTTCTAATGTGGTTTAATGTGTTTTCCTATCATTTGTCATTCTTTTACCAATCATTTATCATTTATTTCTTATCATTTGTCATTCCTTTTAGCATTTATTTGTCATTCATATACCATATTTTTGTTAATAATTTACCTTTAATATTCTAGCCTTATATTAAAAATCCTAATTCTCCAAATTTTCTTAAAATCCCAATCTAACCACTATATGCCTATTTTCCAAAATTTGATTTTTGACTATTTTTTAACTAACATCTACAAGTTTGCCCATTGTGTTTTACATTGGATGCCTTCACTTTATTATAATTTTCTTATTTATCTACTGCACTAAGATAAGTTAAAGTTATGTATTTTTCAATTCATTAATTTTATTTATCTTATTTGCTTCCTACTACACTATACTTAGCATTAATATTGTATGTTATCATGTTCTATCTCTGAAGCACCATCCTATGATCCAATTATGTGACATGTGATGATATTTGGCTGGGGCATATGTATAAAAATAATATTTTCAAATTTTTATTGATTACTAACACTTTGTATCTTGCAAGACCTGTTCAATCTCAATCTCTTTGAGTGCATGCCTTAAAGGGTGCATCGAGAAAGGGGTGGGTAGACCATCAGTTATTCATAAAATTATTATTAATTTTACCATTTTCCATCCACACTCTTGTATCCTAAAACCTTGAACCATAAGCTTATTCTTCTCTTGGATAATTATTCTTATCATTTGCCATGCTTTATCCCTATTTTCCTTGCTTTATCTCCCTTTTTCTTGTTCAAAAAATAAGGTCAACTGTATGGATTTTTATAATTCTTTCTCAAAAAACTAGGTTGACATGGTTCACCTATTTTGTTTTGGGACACTTTAACTCTTTTGGTTTCTTAGCCTCCTAACCAACCTAGCGCAGACCTAGTGAGTGAGCCCAAAAATGTGTTATTTCTACCCAATTGACCTAGTTTAACAGACATGTCTGAATTTTTTTAGGCAAGTTACCACTATATATACAAGTTAATTTACAACTCATTTATGATAATATAATAATCAAGAAAATAATTGTGAAGGAACATTTTATTATTGACCATTCTACTTGAGCAATAAAGATTTAGGTTTTAATACTTTCTTTGGAGCTTCGATCTAATCTTGTGGAAATGTCTTTTGGATGCCTAGGTAAGTCATGCAACCTAGATATAATTTATATTAGTTATCCTTAAAATCCACAAAAATATCTTGTGAATCACCTTGGCCAATGGAGAGGTTGAGACTCACTAGGTTCATCTTCGAAGGTAAGTATTCTTAGGTATATTTATCCTTTGTAAGAGTAAATGATAATGTAGTATGTATTCTTCTCTTACATATATTAGGATTTCGTATACATTGATGTCAGTATATATTTCCTATGCATGTTTAGTTTATTTATTTTTTTCTAACCCACACTTTGTGCCACAAGATTTGGTGCACACTTGATCTGGACAACAATTGATATGACAATTCGGGTGATGGATCCACCCCAATTGATGGCAGAACTTCTAGGAGCCATAACTTTTGCATCCTAGCTCCAATTGACTTACCGTTTGAACCATTAGAAAGATAATAATGAGGGGAAAATCATGAGATGGCATGGATATTTCATTAATGAATTTCAGCCCCCTAAAACCCAATAAAAGTTTCCAAAATTTAAATTTTAGTAGTGTAGTCTAAAAATAGTAAGTTTCTAAAAATAGTAATTCCTCAAATTCTATATTATTGTAAATCATGGAAGTCAAACCAATTCATCTCCCTCAAGATTAGTGACCTTTCACATCCTCCCCATACCTTAAAAACATGTATAAATGAAGATGTAACCCAAAATGGAAATTAGACATCTCTTCTCAGAGATAAGCATATGTTTGGGTCTACAAATTTTATTAATAAAGCATCTCTTCTCAGAGATAGCATTATTTGAATTATTTTGTTCTTATTTCTTGAATTATCTTTCAACCAAAGCTTTTGAGTTTTGGATCAGTGGTATCAGAGCAGTTTGTCTTTAGAGTGTATGATCCCAAGAATGAGGTCAGATTACAGGAATCTTGGGTGGAAAATAGAACTAGCAAACTATCCACCTATTCACTCCAAATGACTTCAAATGGCAGACAACACCGAGACATCCGATCCTTTCAAGGAAATGGTGAATGAATCCCTCCAACAACAACAAGCATAGATGATACAATAATTTGCTCAAATTCTCTAACAAATCTCGATGGGAAATTATGGCTCCTCATCCACACCTGTACATCCTTTCAATGCCCCAACACCCTTCAAGGTTCATGTGAATTTTGATATCCCTACATTTAAAGGCAAAATCAATGCTGGTATAGTAGAAAATTGGTTGGATCAATTGTCATCTTATTTTTCTATAAATAAATTCACCGATATAGAGAAGATTACTTTTGCTCTTCTGAAAGCATCATTGGTTGTCAAAAATTGGTGGGAAGTGTACAAAAAGAGATTCAGTGCAGATCATATTGGCCTTGAGATGGAACCTACATGGGATGATTTCATAGATGTTGTAAAGGAATAATACTACCCCATTAGAGCATATGACGATCTGTATATAGAGTGGCAAAAACCTCACCAAGGTAAGGAAAAATATGTTCAAGATTACACTGACATTTTTCATTCTCTATCTATGAGATTGGGCATCCAAGAAAGTGAGAAACACAAGGTTCTCAAATATTGTGGTGGACTACAATGGTACATATGTGGAGAAATGGAACTCTTCAATTTAGAAACCATCGGTGAGGCATACAAGTTCACAGTGAAGATTGAGCAGAATCATGGAAGAATGAATATAAATAATCAGTCTTCAAAATGGAAAAGTGACAAAGAAGGTCAAACACAAGGCCAAAATTGGAAGAAAAAGGAAGGAAACACTGGGAAGTGGTGTGATTATCACAAATCTAAAACTCACTCCAAAGAAGAATGTCGAGCTATCAAATCACTACTTTCTAAGTCACAATCCTAAACATCTACTGCTCTACCTCATATAGACCTTGTAGTCGAAGAGGTTGAATAAGAAATTGTAGATGCTGATCCTAAAGCCATTGTTGCTTCATCACAGACACATGAAGAGATGCTAGATGACAAGGAAAGGTTGTTTCACTCTAAGTTATGGGTGAAAGGTAAGCCTCTAAATTTCATTCTTGATAGTGGAAGTCAAAATAATTTAATCTCTGCTAATGTTGTGAAAAACCTAAATCTATCCATAAAGCCTCACCCAGAACCATACAGTATTGGATGGTTTAGTCCAGGGAGAAACATTCGTGTCACCCACCAATGTCTTCTCTCATATGAAATACAACCTTTCCAAGATGAGGTATTATGTGATGTGGTCAATCTGGATGTTTATGATGTACTCTTTGGTTAGCCATTAATGTATGATTAACATTGTATATATGAATCAAGAACTAGAAGGATCACTCTCACTCTTGGAACATAGTGCTATAGGGTACCAGAAGTACCACCTTCTACATCTGTCTCTCTGATTAGTGCCAATAAATTTGTTCTCATGGTGGTCAAGCCATAAGAATCCAAAAGGGCTAATGTTATAGCCATAACTACACAAATAACACAAAAACAAAAGAAAATAGATACTGATTTGTAGAAGTTCACGGCCTTCCATCCACAGACTGATGGTCAGATAGAAATGGTGAACAATCAGGCCCTGCATAGTTCCATATATCACAGTCCCTTCCAAATATGCATCGAGAATCAAATAGAAGTACAAATACCACACTTGATGAAAAATATTGATCCAATGGGGACCATTGCTTCTCAAGGAGGGAGGAATGATCCGGACAATAATTCAAATGACAATTCGGGGGATGGGTCCACCCCAATTGATGGCGGAACTTCTGGGAGCCATAACTTTTGCATCGTAGCTCCAATTGACTCACCGTTTGAACCGTTGGAAAGATAATAATGAGCGGAAAATCATGAGATGGCATGAATATTTTATAGATAAATTTTTATCCAATAAAACCCAATGGAAGTGTCCCAAATTTTAATTTTAGTAGTGTAGACTAAAAATAGTAAGTTTCTAAAAATAGTAATTCCTCAAATTTTGTATTGTTGTAAATCATTAAAGTCAAACCAATTCATCTCCCTTGATATTATTGACCTTCCACATCCTCCCCACACCTTTAAAACATGTATAAATGAAGATTTAACCCAAAATGGAAATCAGACATCTCTTCTCAGAGATAAGCATATGTTTGGGTCTTTAAATTTGATCAATAAAACATCTCTTCTTAGAGATAGCATTATTTTAATTGTTTTGTTCTTGTTTCTTGAATTATATTTCAACCAAATCTTTAGAGTTTTGGATCAACACTAAATTAGTTTACTTTGCTTGTTATTAGAATAGTTTTCTTTCTTCTTTATTATGTAAGTGAAAATCAAATTATAGGGATATTTTAGGGTTTTTATGAGATTATGTTATATTTTAGGATTTAGAACCCTTCCTAGTATGATATGTTTTGACAAAATATATAATTTATCCCCTAATTGGATCTAATGGATTCCAAATTAGTCATGTTCCTGCTTAACAAGTGTATACCTAATCAGAAGTATAGGTGTGCTCTATCATATCTTATCTAGGATTAATTCATTGTGCATCAAGAAATTATAATTTCATAGAGTCTCTTTCAATTATTATCCTATACCACTTATGATGTTGACCACTTCATCAATGCTCAACAAGTAGGCTACAATGGTGTCATCTTCATTCATATTTAGACTTTCATATTAACTTCTACGGGTTGGCAACTTGGAAAAATTGACCTTAGAGTCTCGTTCATGAATAGTTTTCAATTTATCCCACATTTATTTGGTAAATATATAGTTAATTACCTTCAAAAATTCTGCATTTGATAGGTCACACATAATACCATTCATTGCTTTTGATATATTGTCACTAGCTTTCTTACCTGATACATCTATAAGAGGAATAAGGTGTGAAGTATACCTATCTAAGAATAATTTCAAAAAATCATGACCTTGAGACATTATATATGTCCTCATACTAAAAATACAGAAGGAACAATTGGATCCTTTAAATAAAAGAGATTTTCTTGTAGAAAAGCTACCATGTGTTTGAATATCCATCTTAGCTTGTTTAGAATCTCCTTTAGGTTGTAAGATGTCCTTTGAAGGACTTGATCTAATAATAAATGTTAGAATTAAAAATAATAATGGGGGGGGGGTTTAAATATTTGTATTATAATCTTCCTCCAATTTCACTTAATATTTATGAAGCATTAATTCATTTACATACATCATTTAATGCATATATAAGCATCTAAGAAATCAAAAAACATAATGGAATGAGATATATGTGGGAAATCCTCTGGAAGAACAAAAACCACCAATTAAAAAGTTATAATACTATCATATAATAAATTAATCAACCTTTTATGGGTTCACCAAACCAACAAGGAACACAAACCTATCACTTAGTTAAGTACCAACTCAACTAGTGCTTTTAGTAAGCTTCAACCTGTTAGGGGGATCCAACCCCATAGGAAACCAAGAAACAACTTAGCTACCTTGAAAATATGATCAAAATTTTAAAAATATTTCTTAATTGACTAAATATTATCTTCTTACTCTTATTTCTCTCTCAAATATCCTATTAGGCCTTCTCACTCAATTAACCCTCTCCTAGGGAGAAACAGATCAAATGACCTTGATCAACACCTATAAAAACATAGTTATATACTCATGCAATATTTATATCAGGTATATAATGATATTGAATACCATAACCTGTTCTCAAAAACTTTATATCCTTTGCTCAATAGCTCAATAATCTAACTAGTCAAAATAGGCTTATTAGGCCTGAACTTTATACCTGATTCTTTATCACGCCCATATTAGTAAGATAAATACCTCACCATACTTGGATTATTATTTAAATATATAAATACACACATTTATCAATTTAAATAAATGCTACATAGGTATATCATTACCCTAAATGGCTAAAACCACCATTAGGCCTAATATAGACCTAACATAATTAGGATTTCCCTAAGCACACATTTCACTTAGACTACATTTGGACACTTTGAGGCTTTAAAAATGCATTAAAAAATTCATATTTAACTTTAATATACCAGTCATAATATCTCCTTCTATCCTCAATAACATTTATCTCTTTTTACTCCTTGAATCATCCAATTAGGTCTACTCGCCAAAAGGCCTTCTCACTCCCAGAAAGCCTGTCTTGAAACTTTGAACCAAATACACATTTTTTACACATAAAACACATATAAAATCATGTTAATATTATCTTAATTAATTTAAAATATTCCAAAAATTATTTTATATTTACCAGAGAGGCCAAAAGGCCTTAAGAACACTCATATAGATGGCTTACTCAGAACCATCAGACACTATCAATAAATAGTCAAAAACAATTGACTCTCCATACTTAAAAAGGGAATTTAAATTATAAAAATACATTAAAATTATAATATTATACCTTTATAAAAATTTAAATGGAATTATATCGCCCAAATTAGTGCAAAATGACTCAGAGGCATTATTTTCACACATATACAAAAAGTTGCCTGTAGCACAAAAAACACAATTAAGAAAATCAAGTCATAGAACATCTATGGGAACAATTATGTGATACTAAAATGGGTTTGTGTGAACCCTTATTATCATTATATAATATTTTTAAATATGTATTTCATGTTCATATATAAATATTGGTCTTATAGACAAATCTCATTACGTCACTCTACACAGACTTTACTATGTTAGACAAACTAGTTTGATGACAAATTTTTGCTTGAGTTTACAAATAATAAACATTTATACAAAAATATTATATGAGGGATATTTATTTTATAATTTAAACATTCATTATTATTGATCCCTTGTCCTCTACAACCAATCCCTAATATCACTCTCATTCTCACCTAGTTTTCTCACTATTTTGCTCATTAAACCTATTTAGTGATCAACTAAATTACATGACCATTTTCAAAAAAAATTGGTCTTAAAAATTATCATAAAATTTCATGGGCATAAACTATAACTATTACACATCATCCTTCATCCATTTTCATGCTTTGACTTGGTGAACCCTATCTACTACATCAAAATTCCTCAAAATAAGGGTTTTCCTGTAGCTTTTACTCACTATCAAGACAAATAAAAACCATATGAGAAAAAATTGAAGAGTATTTTTCATGTTAAAAACATCATATTATGTCAACATGACCATTTTTTTAATAATTGATGATATCTTTCCTATCAAGTTATTATAAGGGTTTTGATAAGTTTCACTTCTTAGCAATCGTTCATAAAGGATTACCCCTATCTTCAAAACCAATGCCATTAAAATAAATATATGGACCTTAGCCAAATTTAATTAAGTGCTCAGGATCTCATTAAAAGGTTACACATGCCAATGAGGATAAGAATTTTCTTCTTAGGTCTGTAACACCCCATGTTATGCACATAGGAAACCTTATGGCATGTTTTCATGCTCCCTCATTCAATTATAGACTTAAAATTTTGTTCACACACTTGACATGAACTATCACATTTTTTTTTAATGATTTCAATATATTTTACACCTTTATAAATTATCTTGACCCTTCGTTAGACCACTATAAGTCACTTTGCATATTAGACATTATACTGATAATCATACTTATAATATTAACATGCCTTGAAACCTATTGACCTATATCTAACACTCCATACACATTTCGTGTGATCTCATATCCTACTCATACACTTATAAAATTTCTTTCATAGGTCTCAAATGGATCAACTCATCATGCTACTAGAACTATGTGATTTCACTACATCTTTCAAGTAAATATTAAGCCTCAAAACTAGACCTTAAAAATCATATGTAAACTCCTTTGTCTCTTGATCATTTTTAACATAGACTAGGATAATTTGTGATGCATGTACTAACCCAAATAAGAAATATTTACCATTCATCATCCATACATATTTTTCATAAAGCTAGACCAAGATACTCAAAATACCTAGTACATAGAGTTTGGACACAAACATGCTATCTCTTAATGATATCATTATTCAAAAATGATCTTATGAATTAAAAGATACTCTAAATAGACTTATGATCTTTTTCATATCACTATCTTGTACCAAGACCACATATAGAATATAAGGACTTATTGACCCATGTGCTTACTTTGTGTGCTCCTTAGTACTTAGAACTCAATAAAGATGTTTCTTTTGTATCTTGAACATGATCTTGACATGTCATTAATCCATAAAAAAAGTAACTAGTTGCCTTCAAATTTTCTCTCAATTGGAGAGACTACGCTTATTTATCACACATCACTTCACCAATCATAAAATCAATTCTAATTAATGACATGAAGGAAATTAAACCAATATTTGACATCAATGATAACATCAATGCCTTTAAAATAACACTAGGAACATACCTCAATAAAGGATTAAAAATATAAAAAATAAAATAATGAAGATCATGAGAGCAAGAAGGATCAACACACCTCTAAGTTAACCAATGAGACCTCCTCCTCTAGTGTTAAGCCTAATAAAGAGAGGATCAAGTTTGGGTGTTTCATCAGTAATCATGATGAAATCAAATGTCTGAAGAATAAAATTGATCACCTAAGCATCTTGATCATATCAAACTATGATCATCAACCCCATAATCCTCTAAGGTAAATGACAATGGTAAATAAAATACAAAAGAAAAAGGTGAGAATAAATTCAAAGGTAGGGACTTAGTTGAATTTTTACCTTTGACTCCTACATAGGTCATTAACTCTGAAGCATCACATCACATGGCCTCTTCATAGATTAAGTTCACCTCTTTGGGACCATATGACATGTCCAATATTAATTTGGGTGACAGAACTTCTACTTAGGTTTTTGGGAGAGGTTATGTTTATGTGAGTGGAAGAACATTTAATAATGTTCTTAGTATTTCCTCACTTTCAACTGATCTCCTATATATTTACTATATTAATCACCTTGACCTAGGCATGAAAGTTGAGTTCACTCTATATTTTGTGTATGTTAGAGAGTTTCATAGTGATACTTTATAGGCAGTGGGATTGGTATATCATCATACTTGAATATATACCTTCTCACACTTTGAACTTGAATATCCTTTTAATTCTTCTTCAATAGAATCAATTGGACTTGATGATATTTATGTGCCTGAACTTATATATGATATTCAGGATTTAATATATATCCCAAATAACTATGGTAGTGATGGAGACACACCTCCACAATATTATTGTCACATTCTAGATATTGAGGAATTATTCTTAATTCACCTACTTCTAGTCCACATTAGACATTAGAGGGAGCATGTAATTTGATTTAGGACTCATTAGACATTGGGAAATCTTATACTCATTTACAAAGAATTCCCCATTATTTATTTATCTTTATTTTAGATACTCCATCATTGCATGCAGAAGTTTTCCCATATAATATGCATAAGGAGCATTGTTCCTTATCTAGGTACCACACCTTCGTTGGAGGTCCATTAGGAACTTGGAAAACATATTCATTGTTCCAAGGTGATTCATTCTTCTTTACGTTTACTATTAATCTATAACTACTCTAGAGACCTCTTTTATAGGATATGAGGTGGATAAAAATAGTTGTAGCTTTTAGTGAGGATTTTTAGCCCTATTTTCTTGTTTTTTAATCTATTCTTTAGGGGATTTTTTTTCTATAGGTTTTTTCCATTTCTATACTTCATGAGAGTTATTTTTTACATGGGTACCTCATCAAGGTTTATTATCGAGACACATTTATTCCACCCACCTAAGTTGTGATTATAGGGAAGTGTTAGTATAGGTATTTATTATCCTTGTATTTTGTTATTTAGATTATTCCTATACACATAGATTTTTCCTACACTTGAGTTAGCTTGCTTAGGTGTTATTAGATTTAAGGAGTTACTCTTTTTACTTATCATTTGATACTATATGTTACTCTTTGATTGGTCATTGTATACTTAGGAGTTACATGACTACTCTAGGCCTTTATGATCATTCATAGAAGAGTCATACATTAATCTCTTATTTGTAAACCTCTTTCTTATATATTCTATCATCTGAGTGTGTTGAATGATTTCTCTCTTTTTTAAATATTATCTTGTTTATTTTCACTTACAATATTATCTATAAAACAATTTTATCTTGATTAAAAAACATGTGCATTTGATGAAACTAGATAGCCTAGCCAATCTTCCAACACATCTCAATAACTTCATAATAAGATCAACATATCAATAGTTTATATATTTGAATCAAATAAAAATAACATAAAACCCAACATAATAAATATACAAAATAGAGAAGCTACTAAATCTCATAATGAAAATGTCACATATAAAATGTACTCATGACATCCTTCTCCCATTAAAAAGTATTTGGATCAGTGACTAAAAGACAAAGGATAATTCTACCTAAAAATAGTTTTATCTCCCCAAGTAACATTTGTCTTATACAAAGGATCCCAATGGACTAAAACTTAAAATGATCTAATATCATAGTATAATGTTGTGATTGTCTAATATATTCACTGCTTCTAATGACATCTTTTCCACTTATTAATCCTAAAGATGTGTCCAATCCAAACCATTTTAAGGATCATGAATATACTTTGTTATTAAAATAACATGAAAAACATCATGAATCCTTGACAAATAGGGATGAAGGGATAGTTGATAGGTAACATAGCTGATTTTCTCCTAAATCTTAAATGGTACAACTAATACAAGAGCCAAGTTGGAATATTTTATTAACTTTATTGGAATTTAATATTGTCTAGCATGCATTAAAACATTATCACCTAATTTAAATTCTCATGGTGACCTATTTAAATCAACATAATTTTTCTATATTTTAGAAGTAGTTTTTATGTTTCCTTATTATTTCCATTTATCTATCTATTCTTGAAAAACATCAGGACTAATAATAGATCTATTTTGTAAAAAAATCGCAAGAAAGTGGAGTTTTACATTTATGTCCACATAGAGCTTTGAATCAAGCCATTTTAATTACATTGTGATATGTGTTATTGTAAGTGAATTCAACTAAGTGTAAATAATTTTCTAAATTACCTTGTTTATGCATGCCATAAATATATAACATGTCTTCCAAAATTTGATTAAGCATTTCCATTTAACCACCCAATTTTAGGTACTAAGAAGAACTAAAATTCAACCTTATTCCAAAAGTAGCAACCAATGTTTTAAGACATCTTGAGTTAAAAACTTTATCAATGTCAGAGATAATGAATTTTGGCATGCAATGTAACCTTAATATTTATTCCAAAAGCTAATATACAAATATAGATGCACCATCAGTTAGGTTCACAACAATGAAATTTATAACCTATACTTTTGATAGAGGATAAGAAAGTAATGTTTGAATGCACAAAATTCAAGGTTAATGCAACTATTTTGTGGGATCAAATGAAATAAGAGGGGAAGATGAAGATTAAATAAAGGAGAAACACTTTGAATCATATGGATAAGAAGTTGAGGGATAAATTTATTCCTATATATTATGCAAAAACCATATACAAAATATTACATAGTTTAAGGAAAAAAGATCATAATATACAAGAATATATGGATGATTTTTAGAAGATTTCCATATGAGTAGATATTTAAAAAAATCATATGGATACAGGGTATGTAAATCATTTGAATTTTTATATTTAATATGAATTGAGTATGCATATAATAATTTTCATGGTTAAGGATTATTTAATATCTTTGAATGTAGAACAAAATAATATATGGGATTTAATAAGATCAACTGGGCAAAAGAGAGGACAATGAATTCTGCTAAGAGGATGAGGTCGATTTAATTAAGCTATAGTAGGATCACCCTATATATATATATATATATATATATATATAGACAAGATGATAAGATAAAAGGGTTTGGCAATGTTAGAAGATGTAATAGTCTATATAGGAATTATGTTTGTTATATATGTAGAGAAGGAAATATATTTATTGAGTTTTAACACTATCATGAACAATATATAAAGAAGGAATAACATCCATTAGTTAGTTTAGTTTAGGATGAAACTGAATAAATAAATACAGAAGCTGTAACAACATACATAAGTTAAAATATCTTGATGACGAGAACAATGATAACTCTAAGGAAATAATAGATGTAGAATAGATAATGTGGTTCATGGTTGTGTACAAATATTTTTCAAACATGTTTCAATTTAGGAGGTAAGGTGTGAAAATTAAGTACAAATTATGGATGCTTTAATAATATGGTTTCTAAAAAAATGGTAGAGAAACTAGGATTACAATGTGAAAAACATCCTTAGACTTATCAGATTTCATGGTTTAAAAAATTAAATGAAGTTACGATAGATAAAACATTTTCAATCATTTTTAATATAGGTAAAACATAAGGACAAATATGAATAACAATGTGATGTTATTATAATGGATACATGCCATATTTTATTTGGAAGGCTATGATAATATTTAAAAATTACAGTTCATGATGGAGAAAATAATACATATTATTTTAGGAAAGGTGGTACAAATGTAGTTTTAATAGCTATTAAAGAAGAAGGGTAGGAATAATGTATGTTATACATGGATTTATTTATCAAAGATATAAATATGAAAATTTATTTTTGAAAAATAATAGATTGTAAATAAGAAATGAAAGTGGTGAAAATACTAGAAGAATAAACATAAGTGTTGAAAGAATATGCATAAATTATACCTAATGAGTTACAAGAAGGTTTACCACCAAAGATATACATTCAACATAATATGTATTTAATTATAGTATCATATGCAACTAATCAAATGGATTATAGGATGAGTGTAACAAAACATGTACAACTTAATAAACAAGCCACTAAATTTGTGAGAAATGATGTCATAAGTGAGAGCATGAGTGCATCTACAACATTAGCTTTGATAACTCAAAATAAATATGGGAAATGGATGATGTGTGTGGATAGTGGACTAATTAATAAAATAACCATAAAATAATGATTTAATATTCCTCTCATAAATTGTATGATGGATGTTCTTGCAAGAGATAAACACTTCTATATTATTTGTGTACAAAGTGGTCAATATCATATTCAAAATTATTAAGAAGATGAATGGAAAACAAAATTAAACACTAGGAATTAAATATATGAGTGGATGTTGATGTTATTTAAATTGTCCAATACACTAAACACTTTTATGAGGACGATGAACAAAGTGATATGAGACACATTGGTAAGTTTTAGTGGTTTTTTTAGTGATATTTTGGTATTCAATAAGATTAAATAAGTTTAGTTAACATATTTTAGAATGGTATTGAAATTATTAATAGAGAATAATCTTTATGCAAATATTAAGAAGCAAAAGTAAATATTTTGTATTTTTTTACTTTTTAGATTTTTTGTTTCATGATATGGTGTAAGAATGGATAAAGAAAAATTAAAGGCAATTGTTGAGTGGCCTTTTACATGAAGCATATACTAGATCTAAGAAGTTTCAATGGTTTCAATTTTTTTTGTAATAGAAATTTAATTAACAATTATAGTGTTATTATTGCACTAATAAAAAAAATTTATGAGGGTAAAATAATTTCTAATTACAAGGATAAAAACATAAATATTGTAATCTTAAAGAATAAAGTGATATTAAAACTTGTTTTAAAATTATCAAATGTTAACAATGAGTTTGAGATAGATTATGATTCTTCACGTGTGGGTATTGGTGTTGTGTTGAGTCAAAATTCAAGGCCAATATTATTTTTAGTGATAATTTTAATGTTGTATTAAATAAATTTTCAACATATGATGTTGAGTTTTATGTCATTGTATAAGCTTTGAGACATTAAGGCATTACTTGGTGCCTAAGGATTTTATCATATTTATAGACCATGAGGCCTTGAATTTTGTGAGTACTTAAAAAATGTTAAATAGTAGACATGTAAAGGGTGTATACTCCTTTTATGGATATACTTTAATTTTTAAACATATATAAAGAATTTAGAATTAGGTAGTTGATGCAGTAAGTAGATGAATGTCATATTTAACTATTATGGTGAGTGAACTAGTTTGAAGATGTTAATGACCATTGTGATACTAATCTAGATTTTTAGAATATATATTAATAATGTAATAATTCATTATAAGGTGAGATAATTATTAATCATGATTATTATATCAGACATGAGTGTTATGTCTTCAAGAAAAAATAAATATATGTTCCTGTTGGGTCTATCAAAAATAATATTGTAAGTGAATTACATAGTGGGCGTTCAAGTGGCCATGTCTGTAACAATAAGAAAATATTTTTTGTGGAGGAGAAGTATGTTTTTAAAAATATTAATAAATATGTTCTCAAGGTATGTTTCAATATGCATGATATAATAAGTAGCTAAAGTTCATGCATAAAACATAGACTTTTACATTCCATTACTAGTATGAGAGTAACATAGACATATTTGAGTATGGACATTGTACTAGGGATTCGAAAGACACAATAGATGATGATTTAACTTATGTTTTTATATATAGGATATATAAAATGGTTAAATTAAATTCATGTAATAAAAATAATGATGCAACTAGAGTAACACATGTATTTCTAGAAGATGTGAGATTTCATGTTGTTCCAAAAATCATTACATCTGGAAAGGATAAAAAATTATGTCATTTTTAGAGGACTCTATATAATAACATAGGAAATAATTTAAAATATTAGTGCATAAAACCTACAAAAATATGGATAAATAAAAGTATTAAATAAGTGCTTGATAATTGTATAGGTGGAAAGAAGCCTGCACAATGGGACATGGATTTAACATAAGTTGAGTTTGTATATAAAATTTTTGTCATAATTTATATAGGAAAATCAATACTTTAGATTTTTTATGGTAAAAATTCTAAGGGTGTTTATATTTGATGCATTTATTGATTGTATAATTGGATAGTGATGATGTAGAAACATTAACATGACACATGCAATACTTATAATAATATGTAAGATGAAATCTGTAGGAAAGAAATGAAAAGTATAAGATAGAACAATATACAAAAATAAGGAAAAAGGTATTTGAATAATTATATTTTGAGAAATTTTATCTTAGAAAATAAATATTTCCCCAAAGGATATACTATATGTTGAAGTATAAAAAATATTGGTTCGTGAAAAATTATGAGCAAAATCAAAGAAAATGCATACAAGGTCAGATTACTATTTAATTTTAATATTTATAGAGTATTTCATGTTTTATATTTATACATATTTAATGTATAATATTATTAAGGTCAATAAGGTGAATAAATGGATTGTAAGTAACATGTATTAATAAAGAATTAAAAAAAGATTGTGCATATTCTAGATAAGTATATAATGAACACAAGATAAGGAAGCTATAATAGGTATTTGGTACATTGGGAAGGACTAAATTAGGAATAATAAATTATATTTTAAAATGGAAGTTGAATAGTACTGACCATAATAAATGGTATAAGTATAATCATGGCAATGTGTAGGACTTGTTTTGTTTTTACCTAGAAGAGAAGGATTCAACATCTATCTTGTGAAGGCCATAAATATTGATTTTCCAACTAGTTTGATACATTTTTTTAATAAATATATTGGATAGGATAATGAAACCATATCCATACATATCAATTTATTTTTAATTTACATATATTTTGAAGACAATAAATGAGCATCTGAGGGTTTGAAATTGCATTCAATTTTTCTTTTGGCAATTTTAGAATTTAAAAAATTAGATGCGTTACAAACTAAAAATTAAATTGAGTTGAAATTAATAAATTAGCATGAATTTGGTGTTTATGGGATAAATTAATATTTTTAGGCCCATTTTAAATTGCATGTAGAAGTTACTAAAAATACTAAGGTGAGTTAACTCTAGGTAGTTTCTTGATTGATTTAGCTCTTTTTTAATATTGAATATCAACTCAAATTTTGAAATTCAGATTTATTTAAATAATAATGTAAAATAGTTTATGAATAATTATTAAATATTAGTGAAAAAAAAAATTATGAGAAAATAAACTCCCATTGAAATTTTGCTTCCCTACTTATTTTCTTCACCAGAATTATAGAAGACTAAATATAGACTACAAATTATTTTTATTTTAACAATGTTGGAGAACAATCATCTCAAACATTTTTTAGTATATCGAATAATTAATTTTTATTATCCATTACATATTTATAAAATAAAATTGAAATACCCTCTTATTTACAACACATATAAATCCTTATTAAGAC
>JARHVA010002853.1:57500-245000 GCA_037957365.1 Torreya grandis
AGGAGGCTTCGACTGAAGGAAGGAAGTGGATGATTTTATAGACAAGTTCAACGAGATGGTTAAATCGAAGAGGAAAGAAGTGATTGAACCAAAGAGCCGATTGGATCACCTGAACCGTTGAACCATGAAACCAATGAACTCTCAAGGTTCAAAGGTTCAAGGTTCAAAGTGGTTCAAGCAACCAAGTGACCATGACACCCCTATGGATGTCAATTTTAGGGTAACAAAATGCCCCTTTATTTTCAAATATGGCACAGAACCTGAAGAACTAACTTAGTGACCAGTTGAAGAAGAAGCTGAAAGAGCCAGTAGAAAGGTAAGAGATAGCCCAAGAGCTCAAATGATGAGGAACAGACAAAATGCATTAAAGAAAGAGGGAATGATGCAAAAAGACCAAAAATATCTATGCAAGAGTTATTCCATTAGGTGGAACAATCCACCAAGTAGACATCTGAATGTGCAAACATTAAAAGGTGTGGCCTAATTTTCTCCTTTTGAATAAAAGTGAGTGGACAGCCGCGTATATATCTAGAAAATAAACCAAGTGACCCATGCTAAGGAGAAGACATTCGAGATGTTTTTATACACTAAAGTCAAGGCCGATGCACTATTCTAGCTTGGCCCCTTAACAGAACTAAAAATGCATTCAAGGCATTGAATTCAACTAGGGCCATTCCATGAAACAAAGTGCCAAGTCTTTCTTGGCTGCTATATATTGTAATCTCTTATTTTATGCAAAAAAGATATTTTTGTTATCAAAAGCAAAACTCTACCCAAATTGAAAGGCATTACTGAGACTTTGATCTCAGATTGTTAATCATATTTTGTTATATGAATGAGAAAGTAGGTTACTTTTAGGCTTTATGCTGTAATAGCTTGTGTCATTTAGGAGATTGTTCTTATGTCTGTTTCTTGAATGTGTTCTTGTCCATTTTATTAAATAAGAAGAAATAGTGGAAGTAATTAGGAAGGTGTCTTGAAGCTGACTATGGAGAGACTTTGTGCTACCACAATTGTCTTTACTGTGTTTGTTTTCCTATTTTTTTGCAAAGGATCTTGGAACAACTTTGTGCCCCCATTGTCCTTTGTATTTCACTCTTTGGTTGTTGAGATGGAGACTTTGTGCTACACCTCACTCTGTTAGTTAATATGCCCTGTTCTAGTTACTTATCAATTGCCTACTAGAAATAATTCTTGTTGTCTACTGTAGACCACTTCTGAAAGAAGAGAAGTGCCTTCAATGTTTTCACCAAGATACTCCTTTGTCTGTAAACATCATCTCTAAAAAA
Organism: Torreya grandis; assembly: GCA_037957365.1. NCBI lineage: Eukaryota > Viridiplantae > Streptophyta > Pinopsida > Cupressales > Taxaceae > Torreya > Torreya grandis. Next base: position 58,790 of record JARHVA010002853.1, read on the forward strand.
AGAGAGATGGATGGTGTTGTCCTACCCTTGAGTGTTATTTTCTACTTATATATGTGTGTGTGTGTGTGTGTGTGTGTGTGTGTGTGTATAGCTTCTTATAGTTATATGGAACCTCCCCTTGATGAGAGGAGAGATTTGTCCCCTTTTGATGTGGTAAACTTGCACATGTGGTTGATCAATATCCTTATGCTATGGTTGAAACAACCTTTTTTTCTCATCAGTTAGTTGGTGACAAAATATTCATCCACTAGTCTTTGGTGACTCCACTAGGGAACACATCAATTTTACACAATTTGAAGCCTCAAGCTTTAGATTGAAGCATCACCTATGTCTTATCCATTATCACTATAGCCTTATCCATTTCCATTATATAATTCGGTCTGCAAAACTAGAGCTGTTAGGGATCAAACGTTAAACTTCTTTTTCCACTTTCCTCTAGCTCCATGCCAATAGTTTTTAGCAACTCTGTTGGGGATAATTTTGTGTAGTTTGGAGCCTCAAGCTTCAAATTAAAGTAGTCCCTATCCTTATCCATTTTAGTTTTACAATCTGGCAGCTCCACGCTAATAGTTTTTAGTAACTTTGCTGAAGATCATTTTGTGCAGTTTGGAGCCTCAAGCTTCAAATTGAAGCAGTCCCTATCCTTATCCATATCAATTTTGTAATCTAGTAGCTCCACGCTATACAAGAAGATAGAGAGCTAAAGGTATTGTTGACCCTATTTTTGAGTTGGTGCAATAGAGCAATTTTGATTTATTTCCTCCACAACCTCACCTTCAATGAACCAGGAGTTTTCCTCCTACAAAAATTAGGTCTCCATTACTAGGCAAAGCATCCATTTATGCTATTAACAGAGCTTTGTCAATATATCCCCCTTAGACATTTTTTATTCCTCCCTTCAGTAGTCAAATCATGGTAGTTTAAGGCCCCTGGGGTAACTTTTTTGGCCCACTCAATTTAACTCCACCTCTACATGAGCTACCACGTAGTTTAAGGAAGAATTTCCACAAATTCTTTAGTGATGGGAGAGTTCATCCTGATAAACATATTGCATCCTTCAACATAGTCTATGGCATGATAGGTGTGGAGTATGAGGACATAGCAATTATGTTGTTTGTGGAGACATTACAAGGTGATACTACAGACTAGTTCTACCACCTACAATCTCGATTAGTAACTGACTGGAATACTCTCAAAGAAAAATTTGAAGCCAAGTTCAAGCCTACAGAAGATTCACTTGACCTACTAGCCTAACTCACACAAATGAAGAAAGAACCTTATGAACCTATGAGGGACTTCATTGCCAAATTTGACAAGTTGAGGAATCAAATTCCTACCATTACTCAGCCAACAGCTAAGAATCTCAAATACTTCTTCATCAACTCACAGCTTCCTAAAGTGAGTTTCGTATTGAGATGTGCTAGTCACATAGACCTTACTACAATGTAGGATTTGGCTACTAAGGTGGAAGATGATCTCTTCTTGGTGAAGAAGATAAGGAAAGATCCTAATAGAGGTAAATCTTCTTCATCCTTCAAATATCCATCTATAGGCACCACTGATCCTATGGTGCAGAAGCTAGAAAATGAGTTGCTAGCTCTCAGGAAGCAAATGGCACAAGGGATGTATTCTGGTCCTTCATACAGAGATATACCAAGGAGGACTTTTTTGAATCAGTCATACAAAGGCAATGCTTCCATGAATCAAGGGCAGGCAAACCACCTTCCTCCCCCATAGGGGAAACTTGCTATTGAAGCAGCCCTAACCAACTTAGCAGTTCGATACCTTGAAATAGAATCAAATTTCTTCTTCTAACCTGAGTTGAACCTAGAAGATGACGCTAATCTCTTTGTATAAAATGAAGAAAAATCAGCTAGCAACTCCAACATTGGTTTCCTAAACTACCAGGATGAACCCAGATGTAAAGGTGAAGTGTTTAATGGATCATACACTATATTCACCTAGTCCCAGAACCAGTCAGCCTAGTAGGCTAATAAAAATAAATAGAGGAGCATTCTCAACTAGCAATTTCAATTGCTAAGCAAAGAACCACTCTAACTTTTCAATCAAAGGACCTGGTGATTTCTAAGAAGGTAAGTACATCAAGAATTCTTGCACCTTCTACTTCAAATTCGTAGATTAATACCCCCCTAAAAACTTGAAGGATGACCTGCCTTCCCCTATTCCTAATTAATTTCAAACATTTGATATAATCAACCACATCAAGAAAACTAAAATTCAAATGTCTAAATTTGAATTCCTCCAATCCAACCCTAAGAAGTTGGATGAGTTGGTTTAATATGTGAAGAATGAAACCATCCCTGTAAGACCAACTATCCCAATGATAACTCCCACATCCACCCAAAATAACCTTGTCATTACTCCTCTTGTTGCTCCCAAAAGGACACAACCATTTTATGTCTTCGTGTTGATAAATGGACATCAACTAAAAAACTACATCATAGACATAGGTGCATCTGATAATGTCATGCCTGCCAAAGTCATAGAATCTCTTGGACTCACACTAACCAAGACCTTTGGGGGATGTTTCTCTTTGAAAAAAAATGAGTGCCACTACTGGGACAAATCAAGGATGCCCAATTTGCATTCATGGCATTCTCAGATAAGAGAATTAGGATGACAGTCCTAGTGGCTAACGTTCTAGCCTCATACAACATTCTTCTTGGGCAATTTTTTTTCAAAGATGTTGGTGGTGACTTAAGTATGGACCTGTCTGAAGCAAGGATTCTGATCAAAGGCATCACGTAGAGATTGCTCCCTGAGAAGGAGGCAAAATACGTTTTCACTCAAACATCAGCACTTGAAGGTCAAATTATATTTGAGTCTTTAGGCATGGGTAATTACTTCCTGACTACAGAGGATGTCCTGTTCTAATTGATGAAACTTTTGAAGATGATAATTTAAAAATTAGTTTAGAAAAAATAGTAAAAAAGTTGATAGGATGTAGTGCAAGTGCAGAAGAATCCTCCCCTCCAAATGAAGAAAAATCTAAGGAAAAATAAATTTTTGATAATGTGTGGATTCTCAAATTCGATGGTAGCTATTTTTCTACTGGTTCAGGAGCTGGGATTGTGTTGATATCTCCTCAAGGAGATATTTTTCCTTCTTTATACAAGTTGTAGTTTAACAACACCAATAATACTCATGAATATGAATCAATACTTCTTGGATTAAAGGCCACTCAAGACAGGGGCGTCAAACTCCTTCACACCAAAGGAGATGCTGAACTAGTGGTTTGCTAGGTCAAGAACCTGTACCAAACCAAAAATGAGAGATTGCACCATTACTGCAATCTACTTTGGAACCAAATTAAAATCTTGATGCTTTTAGTATCTCTGTAGTACCTAGGGAATTTAATGACCAAGCTGATGCATTGGCTATTTTTGCAACTCTTTTGGTTCCTCACCTAGATTTTAAAGGAGACAAGTACACTATAAAATTGGTCTTTTGACCCTGTGTGCCTGATAATGCCAATCATTGGCAAGTGTTCAATGTAAAAAACTAAATCATTGCCTTTTTGGAACAAAAAGATAGCTTTGAACAACTTCACTTTGAAGGCAGTGAGCCTCAAAAACTTGAACTAGCCCCTAAAACAAGTTCAAACACATGTGAAGAATTCATGCAACTCAAAGGGAATAAAATTCCCAAAGGATTGGTTTCACTTGAGAAACTATTTGATAAGCATGATAGGTTCATTAGATAGCAACAAATGGATACAATCTCCTCCTAGGAGTTTGATCATATAAATTTGGGTACCAAGGAAAATCCCAAAATGGTGAACATTGGGAAGTGCTGCACTCTGGAGGAGAGACTAAAATTTACTAACCTGCTTCATTATTATATGGATTTTTTGGCATACTCCTATGATGATCTAAAGTCACTTAGGCTTGATGAAATTTGCCATGAAATTCCTCTCATGAGTGATTTGGTGCCTTACAAGTAGAAATCTAGGTAGTGTAATCCAAAGATATCAGGTACTATTCTGTTTGATATATAGAAAATGCTAAACACTAGAATAATTTTCTCAATCCATCATTCCACATGGATTGCAAACATAGTTCTTGTGAGAAAGAAGAATGGCCAAATTTGTTTCTACATGGACTTCATAAATTTGAATCAGTCATCCCTAAAGGATAATTACCCTTTGCCCATCATGGATCAAGTTCTTCAGATGGTGACCAGTTCAGAGATGTTATCAATGCTAGATGGTTTCTTAGGGTATAATCAAGTGGAAGTTGGTGAAGCAGACCAATATAAGACTACCTTCACCACACCATTGGGCACCTTTGTGTATCAAAAAATGCCATTTGGCTTGATAAATGTTGGCACCACTTTTTAGAGAGCAATGGACCTTGCTTTCAAAGATGAAATGGGTAAGTTCAGTTGTGGTGTACCTTGATAATTTAACAATCTTTTCCAAGCATCTTCATGATCATGTGTACTATTTGCAACAAGTGCTAGAATGATGTCACCAAAATGGCATTTCTCTAAATCCCAAGAAGTCTATTTTTGGGGTAACAAAAGGAAAACTTCTCAAAAACATTGTATCCTAAGAAGGCATAAAGATTGACTCAAAAAGAGTAAAATCCATCCAGGAGCTTACTCTACCCACAAGTAAGACTATATTTCACTCTTTCTTTGGAAAGGTGAATTTTTTATGAAGGTTCATTCCTGAGTTTGCTGAGAAGACTCGCCATATTGTAAACATGATGAAGGGAAAGGCCACTTTCAGCTAGACTGAAGAAGGCAAATTGTCATTTTGAGACATTAAGATAGCCATTTCCCATGCCCCCATATTAAATAATTAGTTTGGCTTCAAACATGAAAGGAAAATTTGAAATTATTAAATTTGTTGATGTGTTGAGAAACACATAATGTTCCAAGAAAAGGATTTTTGAAGTTTCAAAAGATGAGGAACTAGATACCAATATTATTTTATCATGAAAATAATAAATTATGATTACATCTAATTGGTGGGTTGAGTTTGTCTAGGTGAATGGTGATTTTGGTTAGATTCATGATATAATTTATAGAACTAGCATTAAATATCCTAAACTTCCAAAGTCTATGGTTATGGGCATGAAAACATATATAGGACCATCCTTAGATCTAGAAAATATTTTTAATATTAATATTTATACCGTAACTAGATTAAACCTTAAGAAAATTCTATAGAGAATATATTAGGATAGGAAAATACATAAATCACATAGAGTAACATTAAAAAAAGAAATAATTAAAGTTTGTATTATTGAACAACACAACCTAAGTGTAATGTATATCTTATTATGCAATGACATTCTAAGAGGCTACAACCTATCATTGCATTTGTTGTCCATGAAAAACATCATAATAATTTGTATTAGATATGAATCTCTATGTTAGGTACACTTATTATTTTAGTGGTAGATTAGTTATGATAAATTATGAACTAATATTCTTCCTTGTTGGCTTGGATTATGGTGTGCTTATGGAAAACCATGTAATCACTTTGTGGAAAAAATGTATTTATGTGATATAACATCATGAATAGGCTATTTTTAAAGGTAGACTTATTGAAACACAACACATTAATAGATGGTGTGCCATAATAATACATAAAAGAAGCATTAACTCCTAAAATCCTTACCTAATCTAGTAGGTTATGAGACATTAAAGGTTACATGTGAGTTGAAAATAATTTATCCTCTTCACAAATAAGTTAGTGAATTTGAAATCTTGCTCCATCTAATGGATTGTATCATTATTAGTATGTATGTAAATTAATGCTTATAGACTACTCTTATATTATGGAAACTCTGAAATACATAGGAGTTAAACATCCAATTAAGGATATAATCTCTAAATAGTGCTAGGTATTATCATAGTGGTCAGTGGCATATTGCGATGCATGTGGATCCAAAATCAATACCAATGGTTCTTAGTGATGGTTTTAAATGGTTTGATTATGGTAAGATATGAATAAATATGAATGAATAATGAACATATTATAAATGGTTATGAGATGATAATTTAGATCCTTAGTCCAAAACTACAAGGTGCAACTAGTTGGTGTGTTCATTGTGGACCACCACACTAGATGTTGACATCTGAATAGTCACATCTAATTCTCTATCACTTATTTAGGATTAATAACATAAATTTACCTTAGACATTGTTGTTTGCATTAATTTTAAGTATTTTTATTTAACCATAATTGTTAAGGTGTTTTTAGTACTCAAGCAGTCATGAGTAATGCAAATAATCAACGAGAATTGACATTCACTTCTCATTATTTTAAAATATCATATCCATTAATGAGCTCGATGTAAGATCCCTTCATCACTACAATGTTCCTCATACTTTTATCCACATTACTAAACTAGACCATCTAGGGCATTCACAAATGATGGAATTGGTCGTGTTTTCACCCAAGTAGGTAACTTATACACTTTTCATTACATTTAATAATTTAATATGAGATAATAGGGTTTTAATGAGGTAATAGATCCCAATTAATTTTACATTATTAGGGTTTATCTTAACCCTTTTCATTTTCCTTGATCAATGAGTTTATATTAACCATTTTAGACATTGTACACATAAAATAATTTCTAGTCTATACCTTAGTATTATATGTTTATACTATTAAGGGTTTTGAATGTTTCGAATTTTGACCCATGATATACTCAATAAACATATATGTACAATCATATTATTAAGCCTTTTGGTTATACTTCATTGCAACCTCTATTGAAACACTCCATTTATTTTATACTTGTCTCAACTACTATAATAAAAAGTATACTTCACTTCTCCTAATTTATTAACATTCCTTGTGACTATGTATGTGGGGCCCATTAATGCCTTACAATCATGGTTAAGGAAAAAATACATATTATAATAAATAACAATGCCATATATATCTAATGTGTTATTCCTATACAAGTATAATGCCTTATTATAATTCTCTATATACTAATGACCTATTTTAGGAGGCAAAGTATAGGATTGTGATTTTTGTTTCATGTAATAACTATCATTGAATGAATTATGTGTTCAATGAATGACATGTAGCTTATACTAATTATATAAAATATTTAAATAAATTATCCATTGAATGAATGACTATGTGTTAAATAATCATTAATTCCTTCAAGTAGAATACATTATAGTCAATAAAAAACAAACCCAACTTAATGTTATTCTCAAGAGCTATTTATTCAACAATGAAGACAATGATTCATTTATTTGAAATTACCTATTAAAACATACCAATTTTCTAATGATTTTATCATTGATTATATTAGTATAATTGCCTATTATAATTCTCTATGTACTAATGCCCTATTATAGGAGGTAGAGTATATGAGTGTGATTTCTTAGTAATTTTAATTGAACGAGTTACGCATTCAGTGAATTTTATGTACCATATACCCATTAAAAAAACAATATTAATTTTTACATTAAATGAATGACTATACCTTAACTAATCATTAATTCATTCAAACAAGAAACAATGTAGTCAACATAAAACAAACTATGTCCAAATTAACCATTAATTTCTTCAAGCAGAAAACATGTAAACATAATTCTCCTTAATTATTTAGTGATAATTGTTCTAATTTTAAGGATGATCATGTATAATTATTTATTTTGGGATTATAAAACACTTATTATGTTTATTTTTATTGATAAATCAATCAATTTAATTATATAAATGTCATGGAAAACCACTAAATGTATTTTTTACTACTTGAGCCCATGATGGTATGCCTATTTTTGAATGATTGGATATTACCATATTATTTTATTAAACATGAATCTATATTTTTGTGACATAGCTCATGAAGAAAAATATTGTAACAAGTCCCTTAAATAGAAATATGAATGGATGTATCTAATGCTTTATTTATTTTTGTTAACTGGAATAGTGACATATGCAGTGGATAAATTTGTATTATTTTTCTCTCAATGTTATGATTACATTAATTTTATAGTATATATATTTTTTTCTTGTGGGATCACAAAATGCATATCAATATAAGAATTTAAGTATCATGGAAACTGATTGACTATATTATTAATTCTTTCAGCTTAATCGTATTCTTATTTGGGAATGATTTTGTGATCAAGGGTTGGATATTAAATAATGTAGATAATTATTTTGAATTTAAATAATGATTATGCACTAATTAATAATTAATTCCTTCAAGTAGTCAAAAATATAATTAACATAATAATCATCAGTTCTTATGTGCTAATTATGCTTATGTGAAGGATGTCCACGTATAACTATTTATTGTGGGATTGAAAAACATGTATTGTGTTTATTTTTATTCATAACTCAATCAAGTTAATAATATAAGGCTCATGGAAACTCATCGACTATATTCTTGACTATTTGAACCTGATGGTATGCTTATTTGGGAATGATTTCAGGATATTAACCTATTTTTTCTTTAAACCTTTATATATATTTTGTGACTCAAGTATAGCCTTAAATGCTGATATTAATTTATGTTTCTAATTGAAAGAGTGACATAAGTGGTTGATAACTTCATACTATTTTTCTCTCAATGTTATGTTTTTATTAACTTCTTACCTAGTTTGAGTATTTATTGTGCAATTTAAAAACACTTTTTGTGTTCCTTTTTTTATAACTCTATCATGTTAACAATCAATGGATAATGGAAAACCATTGGTTCTATTTTTCATTGCTTTAGGCAATTAATGTTTTTGGGGTAGAGTTGGAGTTTTGTGTAAATAGTGTTTATCTAGAATAAAAAGGTATAGAGTTTAAATTAATTTTAATGTATACTACCCATAAAATATAATGTGTTTAATTTATATAATTCACTAAATTATATGTATCATATCATAATTACACAAAGTATTCAATAAACTATGAATTGAATTAATAATGATGCACCAACTAATCATTAATTTATTAAATCAAGTAACAATACCATTAGCACAAAACAAGCCCAAATGTATTAAGAAAACTAAGCCAATATGCCCTTATAGGATCACTACTTGAAGGAATTCATGTTTTGGGGGTAGATTTAGGGATTTGTGTTAATATTGTTTCCTTTATTATAACTAAGATGCATGAGATGTAAGTTGTTTTATGGTACACCCTATTGAGTTTATATAACTTAATTTATTTATTTAATTTTGGAATTATAGTAAATATAATAATTTAATGATATAATTGTTTGGTTTCTTGGTATATGTTCCCAATCAAAAGTTTTCATTAGTAGGTTTATATGGAATATATTAATGCAATGTGGGGTAAAGATATAGATTATCAAGAAAAATTACATTTAATCTTTAAGGATATTAAAGTGTTGAGGTTGTGGGTGTGGGTGTGACATTTTTTTAATTATTAGTGGTGAATAACATATTACCTCATCCTCATAGGTGGTGGATAACATAAAATTATGTTTCTCTCAAAACAGTTAATAATATAATCAACATATATAAAATTAATAATATAAGGATAATGAAAACCCATTAATTATATTATTGACTACTTGAAATTGATGATATTATTAATTTACAATGATTTTAGGATTATACCCTTTTATATATTTAAAATTACATATGTCTTTTATGACTTAGCTCATGCTAAGAGTGGTTATAACTATTCCCTTAAATCATTTGTGAATGAATGTTTCTAATGTTTAATTTCTTGTTGCTAATGGAAAGAGTGGAATAGGTGGTGGATAACATAGTACTATGTTTTTTTTATCAATTTTATGTTTATGTCAACTTAGTACTCAATATTAGTGTTTCTTATGGCATTCTAAAAAAAAATGATTTTGTTCATTTTTGTTGATAACTCTATCAAGTTGATAATAGAAGGATCATGGAAACTCATTGACATTATTCACAACTACATAAAGTAATTAACATTTTGGGGTAGAATTTTGAGTTTTGTCTAAATAGTGTTTACCTGTGATACATAAATCTCATGATATGTGATGTGTTTGTTGATATACCGTATTGGGTTGTTCTCACTAAATTTACTTATTTAATTTTTGAATTATAGGAAAGATAAAAATTTAGGAAGACAATTATTGTGTATCCTAGTATTAGTTGGCATTTGAAAGTTTTCATTAGTAGCCTTATTTGGAATCTATTAATGAAATGTAAGGTAAAGATGCACATTTATATTATTACTTATTCATACTCTCTAAGGATAACCCTTTTAAAGTGTTGAGGTTAGGGTGCGTCAATTTATTTTCACTAACATAACATGATTATATGAATATTGAATATCCTTATGTGTTCTAAATGTTTTCTTTTTTAAATATGATTATGGAAGACATGTATGTATTACATACTATTGTTTTATATGGACCATTAGTCTTTATAATGGTCTATTTTTGTCAATATTTTTATAGTGTATATAGTGCCCTAGACATTGCATATATGTATAACAACCTTTTCAGTTTTTATAATGCTCTACTATTGTCCATATTGCTACATAAAGGAAAGGAACTAATGAGCCAATATTTTATTTACATTAACATTTTTTAACTTTATGTTTGTATAGAGTTGGGAAGTATATGCTAACTAAATTGATAGGGTCCATGGGCACCTTAGATGTAAATGCAAAGGCATTGGATAGTTAAGATTATTCATCTTCCTGCTTATATGAATAATACCATTTACATTTTGTATAATGGTCAATTTTTTTTCATGTTGCTACACAAAGGAAAGGAACAAATGAATCATCTATGCGTATAATGTTATTTTGTTGTCCATTTTATTATATTTTTCACAATGATCTACATCTTAACTTTTTGTAAAATACCCTTTACATTATGTATATTGGTTTACTATATAATACTTTTGGCGTGTCTTTATATGATAATGGGATATGTCTATTTACATTTTACATTTCTAAAAAGTTAAAGTAGTAATTTGATTTATATTCCATTAAAACATATGTGTTCAATGCCATGTTGGCATAATGACCCATATAAATCAATAGAAAAAGCATCTTTGAGAGGTGGACCAATATACCTTATCTTAGATGTGGTTAATCTTGATCTAATTGCATGAGTTTAATTCCATGTTCCATACAAGATAATATATTAAATTAATGTATTTACCTTTCATGATTAATTAGTTTAGTCAATTATGCTATATTATGTTTATAACATGTTTATTTTACAATTTTTCGGCCCTTTAAAATAATATTTAATATTTATAATGAAAAATAAAAGAGTGTTATACAAATTGATGATTCATTGGTTCCTTTCCTTTACGTATCAACATGGACAATGGTTTGAATAGATTAGAGGTAAAACTTATAAATAATAAAATTCATTTATAGTATAAGGATAGAGTAAAGAGATATAGAGTAAAAATTCCTTTACATGTATCATATCTGAGAATGATATATAAAATATAAAGGGTATTATATAGACATGTAATATTTTAGGCATTATACAGAGTGCACTAAAAGGTATTATACAAGCAATGAATGTATATACATACTCATTTTCATAAATAATGTAAATACTTGATTTGTGTATACCAATGGAAATAATGTAAATATTATGAGTTTTCCCTTACCTTCAAGGAAGTGGATAAATGTCCTTGTAACACTGATTATGTGGTTGTATAAACTTACAATGTGACGATATACTCAAATAAAATGTTGAAATGAGGATATATGGACATTGTCTTATGTAGGAGCAGAGGGGTCAATGTTATGATTATTTTATTATTGTTATTTTTCTCTAAAATAATGAATGCTCATGGGGACATGCACACTCAACTTTTGAATATGAACATAATAAATCATGGCACATTTGGGTTGGTGAACCCCCTTTACATTTCATTATGATCCATACACACATGGAACTTATAGATGTTAATGAAGTTGTGAAGTTGAAAACTAATATACTCAAACTTATGCTCTAAAATAATTAGAATGATTTTAGAAATCTGATCCTTGTAATATTTATTAATTTTGAAAATTTAAAGATAATTTAACTATTTTAATGTTATTTCTTATTTTCTAACTCTTCACTATAATTTTAATTTGAGAACTTGGTATGCCTAACTATGCTTATAAATTTTTATTTGGGTTGTGTTATGTTGACTATATTGCTGATTTCTTGGATGAAGTTATGTATTACAAAAAATTGAGTAAACTACTTAACCATGAAAGATAAATACAATAATTTAATGTATTATCCTATAGGGAACACATCATTTAACTAATACAATTAGATTCACAATAACAAATATCGAGGATAATGTAAACTTAATTCAATACCTTATTACTTAATATTATTTGTGATAGGGTAATGGGGTAGAATCTCCTACAAATGTTGAAATATAAAATATTTAATGGCATGTGACTAACTAGTGTAACTTTTAACTTTTCTAGTCAGCGAACATCATTTATTCAAATGAGTCTAACATTTTAATTAGATTGACCAACTAATGATCAATGTCTAGTGTGGGGGTATATGGAAAATGTACTGGCAAGTTAGTCTTACTAATGAAACCTTATATTATATATAAATTCTAGCCTTATTTTGTAAATAGAGTATGTTATATGATGATTTATTTATTATTGTTTTTATTGCAAATAACTCAAGTAGACAAAGCACTAGTAGGAGTAACTAATGGTGATGTATAGATCAAATTAAAACACAATTGTCCATGTTAAACTTTTTGTTTTTTTAAATTTAACACTCATAAATTATTTAGTTTGGATCAATTATTAGATCATTTATTATGAGTGTAACCAGATGATATGCTTAGTGTGGGATATTATTCTAGAATTTGACCTCTAGATACCCTTTAGTTACTTTATCTACCAATGTTATATCTATTTCAATAGCCTATTAGTGAGTTGAAAAAATTATGCTATATGAAGTGGATAACATTTTAAAAATATGATTTAATATTATATTTATCATCACTCACTTTAGCCTATTATCCATTAGTCTATGGGCCGTAATTATTACCTCATTGATTTGGAGATCACATTGAACATACTAGGTAATCATATTCAGAATTGAGTATGTAATAAATAAGTCCCAACATTAGAGGTATAACATGATAATGATATGGATGGATAGGAGGGTAGCAAGAGTATCCAACATGAAAATGTAGGTCAACTCTCAGTTTGACCTCCATTTTCTTACTAGATACTCCAAGGGTACATGGAGTATCTAATACAAATATGTAGGCTAAATTTTAGGGTGACCTAAACATGATTATTGGATACTTTGAGGGTATATGGAGTATCTACTAGATACATGAAGGTCAAATCTCAGTGTGACCTTCATGTTCTTGTTAGATACTCTAATGGTCAAATGTTAGTGTGACGTTCATGTGCATTCTAGATACTATAGGGTATATAGAGTGTTTAGTAGGTAAATGAAGGTCAAATATCAATGAAAAATCCATGTTATTGTTTAATACTTAAAGGGTAGATAAATTATCTAATAGACATGTCAAGGTCAACTATCAACATAACCTCCACATGCTTGCTAGATAGTCTGAAGGTAGATGTAGTATCCATTAAGCATGTGGAGGTTAAATATTAGTATAATATCTATGTGAATATTGGATACTCTAATATCCCTCCCATCCACACATTCCATTGGCCTATTAGCTATCTAATAATGGGCCCCACTTCTTACATTGATGATTGCTTACATGAATTTCCCCTAGTCCATTTATTGTTAGTAATTACCCTATTACTTTTGGACCTTAACATGATCTCATGTTATCATTATCAAGTTACATAATCATGTACCACATTCATAGGAGAATCACCAAATATGCATTTAATATACTAGTTGGTTAATGATAATGAATTAAATTATATGTATTGTTGAATCTTGAACCTCATTTAGCATAATACCAGTTTAGCGTCAAATAAGGTCACAAACCTTAATTTTTTTGATGAGAAATAAATTAAAAGTAGAACATGATTTTAAAGTGATATCTTCACCATGGACAATATTATATTTTATAAAATTGTATTGTATTATATTTAAAATTGTATTGTATTACATTTAAACTTTATAATTTATAGTGTGCAACATTATATTAATATGAATTGAAATAATAGATAATATTAATTTAAAACTAATTGTTTCTATTTTGAAAATAAAATATATTATATCATATACTAACATCATGTTTTAGGATCATTTGGTGTAACCTATAATGGCATCCATGGTGGTGGTAGAGGCAATAATGTGAGATTTCAATTTTCTATCTATTTTACAATCATAGTTTTAGCCCTAGGTTGACATCCTTTTGTCTATCATACATGATATTTTATTATATATTGGATATAATGATTGAAAATGTTTGATATCTTTATTATTTATCTCATAATATTCTAGGTTATGCAAGGAAGAGAAAATAACATTGTCAATTAGTAGATATGAATGTTATCACTCTACATACATCCCTCTTAGCTATATTTTCATGCCTTAATTCTATGGCCATGGTATAGGAAATAAATAAAAACACTATAGCTCCAAGTAAGTAGGTTTTTATTTTACCATACATTTGAATTTATCAATGATCATATAAAATATTCATATTATTAGGTTACAAATCCTTCAATTAATAAATTAGACATATAGTGCATTTTACTTTTATCATACTTAAATTGGACATATAATTTTTTCGCATAATAATGACAATGCATTATACTTATATCCCTTTTATAAATATGTAATGTATATAAATAATTTATATTTTGTTTGCTTCTCTATACATCAGTGTATGTATTTATTATTCTTAAAACTATCTTGTCATTCTTATATAATGGTCTAATATAATGTATATTAAATGTGTGTATGTTATCTTTATAATTGGATAAGTGATTGTTCTTGACCAAAAATATGGCCGAAATCATTTCAAGAGCCTTTAGTAATTTATAGTTGAACTGACTCCAATAATGTTACATGCCACAACTGAATAAGGAATGATGAAGTTGTATAAATTTATACAATCATCTAATGTAGTATAAGAGATGCGTAAATAAATATTTAAATACATGTTGGCTAAACTAAATGACATTGATTTGGTAATATGAAAATTCCATTTGGTTTTGGGTTGATTTATTTAATTATTTAAGTGATTATAAGTTTTATGCAATGCTAACCACTTATCACTTCTAGTTTAAACATGGATATAGACAATTGTTGGTGTTTAAAAACCAACACAATATGTTAATGTTGCTAAAATTGGACATCAGTGTCTCCCATTTTGACATGTTAGTACCATAAGTTGATGGTATTCAAATTTTGACTATTATATTATTGTGATCAATCATTATTTCCAATAATATATGGTTAATTTTTTATTTATCCTTTTAGTGGGAATGTGGAGCACAAGTATCATGTCCAACCTAGGATAATAATCACTATTTTCCTCCAAAAACATCAACATAAATGGAAAATATGGGAAGTTGGTATGTTTTTATTACTTTTTTATAATCAAATTTTAATATTATTTTGTTCTATTATAAATTACAATTATAACCAGTGTAATAATTTTATAATTTAATAATGTTAGGGAGGATGGATGCACTACTCCCATTTGTAGGAAGAAAATAATAATTAAACAGATGAATCTATGCATTGTAACCTCCTTTTGTACACATGGACAACCTCTTCCAACATAGAAGGTAATATAGGAGATGTGAATATGTGGGGGTTGTGAGAATACGAAATTGGTATGAAACTTGATTGTGATTGTCTTTTTTTCCTTTGCCTTCAAATGAACATAATATTATCTTCAAGGAAGACAAAAACTCACTTGTTTCATTAGAGGATGAAAATGATCTATATTATGACATAAAAAATTATTCCAATGATACAAGGGTAATGCTTCTTTCACATTTTTATGTTTTCATTCACACATATATTGTACTATATACCTATTTGATATTTATAATTTTTGATATTATTTGTTAGGTAAATAATGGTAGTGATAAGGGGTGCACACCTATTTAATTGGAATTTGAGGACTTTTCAAATTGTGAGTTGTCAAAGCATTCATCAACAACCTCTCGATGCACACACGGGCCTATCCAGAAGAAAGAGGTAATATGTTGGGATTTGAAAGTGTTACTTTAAATTCATATGAAACATGATTTTGAAATTATTTTATTGATTTTAACTACATAGGAACCTATTACCCTCCATTACAGGAAGAGAAAAAGGATGGAATAAATGACCCCTACAACCTATTCATATGGACATGGGAATAGGTAGAAGTATAAGGTAATATGTTGGAATTCATAGGTTATTATTTATGTCATATGAGACACTATTATGATATTATTTTATTTGTTTTACTTGCATAGGCACCCGTTATCCTTCCACATAGGGAAAATAAAATAATGAAAATAATTACTTATTAAACATCTTCATATGTAAATCGACATCCTTGGAAAAACAAGGTCAAGTGTGTTAAATTATGAGTTTTATAAAGTGATATAAAACAAGATTATGATATTATTTTCATAGGAACATGTTACCATATTTAATAAATAAGGACACTCACATGTTTCATGGGATCATGTGGATGATGTCAAATTTTAGCTATCATAAGATTTTTATAGTTGCATGCCACAACATATGCATTGTAAAAGGGTAATTTTCACATTTTTTATATTATCAATTAGAATGTATATCCTAAGAATTTGTAATTGGAGATGTTTGTTTAATTTGAACCTTTTAATGTGTGCACATTATCTTTGAGTATAAGGAGCATGGTTACAAGATTATTCCATACTTTGCATACAAGGACCCATTCTATTATATTTCACCATAACATCTTGAATTACATGGAGGTTAGAATAAATTATGGATAAAACCACACTTCAATTCACACCATGCACCTTTTACCTCCCATTCTAGATCTTTAAGGAGAAAGTCATCCAATTAAGATAAGAAAATGGAGGTCTATGGAATGGAATTTTTAGCAAAAATTGTATGAAGTGTCTAAATTCATTAAATTTAATATCAAACAAACAAAAATTATTTTTGACTTTGATGTCTTGAGCCTCGAAGGGTTGGAAGATATAGAATAAGAAATCAAGATTTACAATTTTGATGAAAAAAAAGATTAAAGGAGGCAAGAGATTCTAAGGTAGAGGTAATTTATGAAATTAAGTGATACATTATAGTTTTTTTAATTATATTCATTTATTCAGTAATATATTCACATCTTGTGCTTACACATGAGTTATAGAATTGGATAAGAAAAATAAAATGTATTTTCTATAAATAATAATGTTAAGGGGATAAGATGAGAGCTAAAGGACAAGATATATTTATTTAACATCATTTTCCAATCACTCTTATTTTTGAATAAACTAAATACGGTTTTTATTTTTTATTTATGAAATTATATATATATATATATATATATATATATATATATATATATATATATATATATATATATATATATATATATATATATATATATATATATACATATACATATACATACATACATACACATACTTTTAGCACAAGGATGGTTGAACAAAAAAGAAATAATGAAAGAGGAGAATAATTTTTTAATGAAATGTTGTATGTTTGATGACTTATTCCATTTGTGGAGATTCATCATGTTTTTGTGATGCAAAATGTGAAATGTTATGAATTGATTTTTGATCATGGTTCCTATTATGGATTGATTTATTTAGCATAATGATATTTTTTCCTTGAGGGAGATGTATTTAGATATTTATCTTGAATAAAGAAATTGTGCCAAAAAGGCTGAAAAAATGCAATCCACGATCGATAAACATCTCATTAAAAAATTAATGTGTTTTATATTCATTACAATAAATAGGATGATTATCACTACATGTCATTATGTTAATTCATAGATATTTTTATTGATAAAATATCTCCAAACGTGTGTAGAATTAATTATCACTATCTTTGTGAAAGTTGTAGATATGAAAGATTAGTGCAATTATAATTAAATTAATTATAAATATGACATAATAAGCTACATAATATATTGTAATTTGGTCCTATTTTTATTGTATATTCTTTTAGATTACCATAAAAAAAAATTAGAACTAAATGAGGATGTGAAGCATGTTCACCTATTTTATGCAAGATCATAGTTACTAATTTTATCTATTTTTTAAAGATCTTATAGAGAGTATATTTTTAAATCATGTTAAAATGTCTTCTTCAGTATATGTTTATATAATTTTGTTTTGGTTTTATTATCACTATATCCTTTCAAAACATCAATGAGATAATCTCTTATGAATTACAATTATAGTATAGGCATTTTGACAATAATATCATTCTTTGCTAATCTTTTAAAAAAACAACTATTTATGTTTCAATATAAGAGTTTTTCATATCTCAGATCAATAAGAAATAATGAATAAAATAATTCCCACTTTTGAACTTGAAAACTAAATGAAATATGAAGGGGTTGAATAAGCTAACAGCTATGATATCATGCACATGTAACACATATAACAAATGGTAAGGTTTTTTTAAAACAAATTCCTAAGTCTAAATCTGGTGTCACCTATAGATCAAAGCTTCATATGCTATGTTAGTCACTCAATTTCCACTTGTCTCTTAATTGTTGAAGATCTTCAACATTTGAATACAATTTTAAGGTTTATATGGATGAATTAAGAGATGATTAAAAAAATAGACCCTATAATTTTTTCAAGTGATAAAAAAATTGAAATCAAAGACAAAATGTTTCACCTAAAGGGGGTTTTATTTAGAAACACATTTTCTCAAAATATGTTTCCCTTGAAGGGGGATTTTATTTAGAACACATTGTCTCTTATGAAAAAAAAAATATTAAAAAGAGTTTTATGAAACAAAATGTTTTAAAATAATTTCTTATTCACTCCAAATTCTATAATGTATATATATTTGAATTGCATTAGAAAACACAAACATAAGTCTTATATAATAGTAAGTATGAATTTAAAAATTTAGAAATATGCAAATAACTTCTATGCATTTGTCAGATATGTGGAGTCCTTTGAAATCTATTGTGTACATATTTTAGTATCCACCTATGCTATTGACAAAATTTTAGCCTTAAGATAAAGTGTTTTTCCTCCATTGCTTTTTTTAAATTATTCATACAAAAATACTTTTTAAATATTTTAAGTGACAAGTGTTTGAACACTGTTTGGATCACTAGTCTCTAATTTTTATAATATTATTCCTTCATCCATCTCTAAATATCACATATATCTTATTTAGTAATAAAATCATCCTCTGTATCTGACCTTTGAAAAATTTAAGTTTTTCATATATCATGTCAAGATGATTTTTGTGAATAAGTTTAGGATTCAAGCATAACAAAAACAACTTATCCATTTAATCCTTCAATGCATAACTAATGCATGGAGATAGAGTATAAAGACTACCCAAAAATTCATCTCTATATTTACCATGTAAAACCATATCATGCCAGTCCTTATGTCTTGGATGTTGTTATACATAATCAAATCCTACTCTTACACTTTCATCAACACATTGATAAAAAAGTGGTAGTGACATCCATGACATAAATGGTCATGAATAGGTTGTCTACTAATACCATCCTTTTTAACATTTAAAATATCATAATGTGCATCATATTCAACCCTATAATCCTAAAGTCCATATGTAGACTAATACCTATATAATACATACATAAATTAAAACTAGGAAAATACTAATTCATTTAAGAAAAAAATTATGACAAGACACAAAAACCATAGTATGTGTTGGAGATATCTATCAATCTTAACATTTTTTCAAGTCAGATGGCATAGGATTGAATTTACTATCATTGATACAAAAGTTGTTGGATATCCTGATCTCTTACATGCACCATTTAATAAGTCTTATATAAAGTCTCTTTGTATCTAGGCAAGGATATATTTATCATTGCATCAATTTTACTCCACCTCACTTCACTAAAATTAATTTGAAGATAACTACCCAAGACGTGGATTTTTTGTTGTAATAGATAACAATCTCTTCCACTTAGACATCATCTAAGAAGTAAAGAAGCCAAAAAAATTAGAATTATTAATTTATGAATAAACAAAGAGCATTGATAAATAATCATAAACAATTAACTTTGATAAATAACTATCACTGAAAAATAAGGGAAATTGATGAGCATATGCAAACATATGAAAATACAGACAACAACTACCAAACATATGCACTTATATGATGTCCATAAATCATGCAATTTAATAAATTATAAATACCTCATAAACATTTCTAAAATTTCTTGTACATACTACAAAATGTGATATTAAACATGGATGATTTGATTTCAAAGAAATTTATATTGTATTTATGTTATTAATTTATTGTCGATGGTAATATAAAAACTATAAAAACCCATTAAACCATATTATAGATTTATTAAATCCTTAATCGATTGAAAAATAAGAGAGTGAATCCCAAATTGGGGAATATTAAAAACGTGAAATTTCATACTTAAAATATTAATGTTCTAATTTATTACATCCTTGATACAAGGCCCATCCTTATTAACATTGTATTAAGGAATTGCTTAACAATGAAAACACTTGCTGATTATGCAATTATTAACATAAATTGATATTTATATCCATTATTATATTACCTACATGTAATAAGGCATAAAAATATCATTTTTAACATTTAATTATCACCCAAAAAAAATTAAGTGCATACCAAAACATTCATTGATTTACAAAATTGATTACAAATTCACATGGTAAGTATTCTCTACCAAGATAGAACCCTCATTTAATTTTTTATAGATAGAATATTTTTTTCCTTCCCACTCCATATGAAATACACCAGTATCATACACATAACACATATAATGGAGATACCATAAATAAATAAAAATAGTTCCTATAATTTAAAACATATTCCCTCTAGAGTCCCCCTAAAATATACAATAAAGTTTTATGTTGGGCATCCAATAATATATAATATATCATCATTTTAAACATGTGATGATCATAGTCCCAATGATGTTGTATGGTGTTCATCATTTATATTCAACTCTAATTTGGAAAGTTGTAAATATGATGATTAATAATGTTTTGTAAATACATTAGTGAAAAAACCATGCAAGTACCACTGGATGAAGAACCACTACTACTTTCTCTACCCCACCTTGTCATTGCTTTCATGTCCCTAAAATGATATATATAATTTATATTCACATCAACAAACTATCACACAAATGACATTGCATATCTATAAAGTATGGCCAGCTTCATGTCTCTTACACAAATATTACTATACATTTGGCCACACATTAATTTAGAAGTGATTTTAACAACCACATTCTCTACATTTTGATCATAAAGACTCATAAGACCATAAATAAGAGATACATAATATGAACCATTAAATTTTATACCATCATTAACTGGAGAAAAATTAAAGGTTGTAATTTATTTCCTTAGACCATATATACTAAATGCGTATTTAAAACATGCATTGTTTGTATTGTATAAAATAATAATATGTAAGAAATATATATTGTCCATAATCCTATGCAAAAACTAGGACATTTAGAAAACATAATAATCTTCAGGATTCATATAATCATTTGATGTTAATGAAAATAAGTCAACACACCCTAGCCTCAACACTTTGATAGGATTATCCTTAGATAATGTGATTAAATAAAAAATTAACAATGTACATATTTATCGTATATTTAATTAACAGATTTCATAGATTGCTATAAATGTAAATTTCAAAAATCCATCTAATACTAAAATATGTCTCTCTTTCTAGTAGGAAAAAGAAATTAAACATTATAAACATCCATTGATATCAGCATTTAAGGGAATGGTTATAAGTTATAACAGCCGTTAGCATGAATTAGGTAATTAAATATAGATGCAAGTTTAAAGACAAATCATGGTGAGATCCTAAAATCATTCCCAAAGAAGCCAAAAATCATGTTCAAGAAGTCATGAATATAGTCAATAGGTTTCCATGATCCTTCTAATATTAACTTGATAGAGTTATCAATACAAATAACCCTAATAAGTGTTTTACAAGCTCATAAGAAACCCTAATATTGAGTACTAAGTTAAGATTAAAATAAATTTTAGAAAAACATAGTACTAAGTTATCCACCACCTATGTCACTTTTTCCATTAGTAATAATAAATTAAACATTAGAAACATCCATTCATCTCACCATTTAAGGGAATAGTTATAACCATGCTCAGCATGAGATGAATCATAAAAGATAGATGTAGGTTTAAAGAAAGAATAGGGTAGGGTCCTAAAATCATTATAAAATAAGCTTGCCATCAAGTTTAAGTAGTCAATAATATAGTCAGTGGGTTTCTATGGTGTTTCCATTTTTAAATTTATTTAGTTATTTAGGAAAGTAAATATAATAAGCATTTTACAAGTGCATAATAAATGATTACACATTCCCATCCTTCACATTATCATAATTATTATTGAACAACTAAGGATAAATTTCATGCATCTGTCATTTCATATTAACATAACTATGTTCGCGAAAGATAACTAACATGCATAGTATGTATACACCAAATACAAGGGAATCATGAAAAAAAATAAATGTTTATTTCAATGACTTTCATACATTAATATAATGAGAATCATTAGAATGTAATACAAATTCTACTTTCCATGTATGTTAAATAAATCCATGTCGATTACTACTTGAAATAGAACACAGAGCCCTATACTCTACCTCTTATAATAGGGCATCAATATATAGGGAATTATAATATTAGAATCCAGTATAAAATCAATAGGGCATTATCAAATGTTATGTTGAGTTTATTGCTTACTATACGAATAAATTAATGTTTAGCTAAGGCATTATTTTTTTATGTTCATTTATTGAAGGAATTAATGATTAGTTATGGAATAATAATTATGAAATACATAGTTTATTGAATAGTTTGTTTAATTAAAATATGCCGTAAATAAATCATTTAAAAATTCATTCATTCATTGACATTACTATTTGAAAACAAACTCACGCTCCTATATTATGCCTCCTACAATAGGGCATTAACTATATTAGTGATTGTTTTAACCCCTGATGGTATTCTTATTTTAGAATGCTTTTAGGATCATACCCTATTTTTTAGTTAAATGTGAATCTATATTCTATTATTGATCTTAATTTGAGTATGGTTGTAACTATACTTGGTTATATGTACACAATAGGGGTGAAATTTTAAACATTCAAATTCCTTGATAACATAAAACTAGAAAACAAACCTATAGAGTTCAAATTCATCTATATGTAGTATATCCAATAATGATTGTACATTGAACTCATATTCATTCATTGAATTATATGTATCATATCCTAATTACACAAACTATTCAATAAACTATGAATTGCATGAATGATTATGTCCTAACCAATCATTAATTCCTTCAATCAATCAATAATATAATCAACATAAATCAAACTCAAATTTATAATGAAATCTAAATGTATATAACCTTTTGAGATTTTGAAACTAATATCATGCTCAAGGGTTGGGGATTTAACGATGTAGACAATGCAATTCATTGTAGCTAACCAACCTATATAGTAAAATGTCTCCTTGAGAAAATTGCTATGGTTCAAATATTTGGAATTAGGTAATGATTAATAGGATCCTAAATAAGAGAAAAGGAATATTTTAATTATAAATGATAATTGTTATACTCTTGAAATAGGGTAAATATGAGCAAGTAATAATTCAGTGTTTAATTAATACTACATTTTATTTTTCCACTACCATTTTATTTAGCTCCTAGTGTTTGGCTTCATTATTGTCATTTTCCTTAATCATTGACATTTGCCTTAACTATTATTTTTTTATGTAACCATTATTTTTTGCTTTAATGTGTTGTTAACAAAAGTTAACCCAACCATGAGTACAAGAATTTGATTGATTTTATAGGGCCTATATACATGTCAATGGGAAATGGGAATGACCTATCTAGTTAAGGAACTTTATATTAAACATTATTAGTAATGTGGTCAATGAGATATTAAGAATTAAATATATTATAAGGAATATTAAATGTGTGTTGGTATTGTCGTAATATAGAAATGTGTTTACACCAAAAGTATATACAATGTGGTATATAATAGTATAGGTTAGTGACAAAATAAGACATTGTGAATGGTATCGATGAACTTTCATTGGATGCCATATTAAGATAATTAAATGTGTGACAATCTCACTTCCAAATTGAGTACTTTTATAAAAGAGAATAAGTAAATAAGATCTACTTATTAATGCATTTATCTTCATTATATCAAACAAATAATTAATTTTGGTTTATTTTATTCTTCCAACTATAATTTGAAATTATATGGTTCTTGTGATGTTGACCATGTTGGTGGTACTATAGTTCACAAATCTACTTCTTAATATGTGTTTATGTTTTGTGAAGGTTCTATCACTAGGCAAAATAAAATTCAATCTAATGTCTCTATCTATTATATAGAAACACAATACATAAGTGTTATGGAAGATTCTAAAGAGTCAATTTGGATTTAAAGGTTGTTTGGAGAAATTTATTTGGATGTTTCAAATAGTACCGTATTTCATTGTGATAACCATAGTTACATAGCTCTAGTGATAAATTTAGTGAAACACCAAATAACTAAACATATTGAATTTCATGTGCATTATATCTAAGAAAAAGTCCTCAATGGTGATATAGATGAACAAATGGTAGATATATTTAAAAAACCACTTAGTACTACCAAGTTATATGAATTTCATGTAATTTCAGGCCTCTCATTGTTTCCATTTAGGGGGAGTGTTCATGGAAATGCCACTTCTTAATTTCTATGTATTTATTCTTCTCATTTATAATTATTATCAGTTGTAAAGCATTGAAAACTTCATGTGAAGGTTATGTAATTTATGTAAAATTCATGTGGAAGCTTTAATTTTTTACCGAAATACATTAAAATAATACTTTGTAATTGACATCTTTATGTTAAAATGGTTCCAAATGATCTTTAGTTTTTATTCATGAGAAATCATGAGATGTAGTCTCATGATAATGCTAGACTAAACCTAATTTCAAGTAGTTTATGATTATAATTATTTTTTTTCAAAAAGTGATGTTTGTCATGATGAAGGTTTTAAAATATTTCATTTGCATTATATCAAGTTAAAAAAGCACCCATGAATAGAAAAAAGATGCCACATGGAAATAAAATCCAAATAACTTAGCATTATAAAATTAAAAAAATAATAAAAAAAGTATATAGGGACTAGAACAAAATGCATTATTTCCATTAATTTACATGAAATTATGACTTAGTTCATTCAATTATAAAATATAATAAATTTAAATAAATGTAAGTCAATTAAAAATGTTTGATTTCTTCACATTTCCTCCCAGATACCAAGTATGAATTATGAATTCAATCTCTACAATGACCAAGATATTCCAAAGTTTTTAGATAATCAATGCATTCTTACTTAAATTCTAGTGGGATCATCATACCACATTACTCATCCTAATGCATATTGAATTTTTAATATAACCAAATATATAGATACATTATTTAATTCAGTGGCTATCAATTATTATTTCAAACATTATTCAATAATTTTGGAGGCATTTGATGTTGTGGAGCCATATAAGGTGGAAGACCAGCCTTTTGTATTCACATAATGATACATAGATGACCTTTAGGCAATAAAGGTAGTGATATTATACAATATAACATCTAATCCATAATTAATTACACATATTGACCCAATATATGATATATTCATAAATCAAGAAATTTAAGTAAAAATATTGAATATATAACTTAACCATACTCTAGTAGACTACATAAGTGGAAGTTACTTCTAAAGTTATTATGGGATCACTTTCCTAGATATGATGTGTGGGCAACGCATGGTTAATTCATGTTTACTTAAAAACAATATCCCTAGAAAATTATAATAATGGGATAGAAACCAAAAAAATTGTGATTCAAGGTCATGTTTCTTATGTTCACATAGTTGCCTTCGGAGTAGGTGTAAGGATTATTATGTCCCTATTAAATAGAATTTAAGGCTTACCAAGAATTTATTGTGTGAATGAGGTATGGTTTACATTACTATATGTCATTCTAATTTATATCAAAATCATTACCCTAGAGGAAATAATAAAATTTTATTTTATTTATCAAATCACTAATCAAGTGAGTTTATCATATGGAAAATTCTACGTGATGTTTTATCCAGTAGATATTGTAACTAAAATAATAAATTAAACCTATGAAAAAACTTGACAACCATCCATGGAATATATAAATAATATGATTTGTGATGAGTTCAAAATCATTCATGTTCACAAATTTAGGAAGCAGAAAAAGTATTTGAAGGATACATTTTACCCTATGGTGTACCAAGGTATCTATGGGAATAACTTGCCTAAATTATTTGAACCCATAATTACGATAAAAGTCATGAAGGCACACCCACTAAATATAGCACAAATTATTTTGAACAAAGTTGTTGGCCAAGAAATTATTTTTTAATTAGCTGACAATGTTGATGTTCAATTAGAAAATGTTAAGCAAGTAGTTTTACACTCAATACTCTCAGCATTGGTTGAATGTATTTATACAAGGTATGAACCCTTTCAGCATATGGGGAAAATTATGGTACATTAGTAATTGAAATGGGAACTATTTAGACATTATAATCCTAGGAAGAATGTTAAGTAACATAAATAAATATGAGAAGTTAAGAATTAACTGTGAGAACTACTATTACAGTCATGATACTATATTTATGAATGTTGAATCTGATACTAAATTTTTTACAAAGATATACAAAGTAAACATGTCAATGCTTATATCCTCATGTATCTAATATGATCCTAAAAGTACTAAGGAATATGTAAAGAAGATTAAAGGAGAGTAATGGATTTATAAACCTATTCAAGGGCCCCGTCCTCAAATAAAAGCAAACATGTAATAATAAGCTGGCCCATTTTTCAAATAAAATGTTAAAGATAGAGCTAAGACTATGTGAGGCTCCCTTACACATTCAAAAGATACTACCTCTACTTAGCATATACCTAGTGTGAATGGATTTGGAATTCCTAGTGGAGTAACTATGTTATTATCTATGTTACCTCTACTTCTACTAACCATAGTGAAAATGAAAGTCTTCATATTTTCCTTTCTAAAGGTCCTATTTATTCTCTTCTTAGGAAACCATATTCACCTTCCATGATTCCACTAATAGTCACTACCACTCCCACTTATTTACCATATTATATCACTATAACCCATTCATCTCCCACTTCACTTCCTCTAGGGAAATCCCCCATTACTGCTAAGCTATTAATTACTTATAATAAAAGTCCCAAAAATCCTCCAATATCACCTCAAAAGGTGAAAATATAGGATAAACCTACATACATTTTAAGGAATGAAAAAGATAAAAGAAAGGATTGATAGATATCCCATTAAAGTATATGGTAATGATGAGTATGACAAGAGATGGGAAAGTGAATAAAAATTGTCATATGAAATAGACATTGAAGAGACAATCATTCAAATAAATAACATATGAGGATGAAGAAAATGAGTGGATTAATGAAGATGAGAATCAGTCTAAAGGGATTGAGGAATTAGGGGAATCAAACTAAGTTAATCAATGGAAATTTAACTCAATGGTGACTGAGTTTTTATTGAAAAATAAGGACATATGGAAAATTTGGAATATTCAAAATTACAAGCATGAGTACATGGGCCACCACTAACCACACCCCCATACTCTCCATCTCAAGATTATATGGTGACATCTACAACAATTAACACACAAGGAATAAGTAGAGCAATTCCCCATTATTTGATAAATTTTCAACGGATACTACTACAATTGATGTAACATGAACTATTCATTGTTTGTATTATATAAGTCTAGCAAATGATCCCTAGGAAGCCATAATGCCAATTTTAACAACCATAATCAAGTTTTATATGATTTGGGATTTCCCCATAACCAACCTACTTAGAGTTCTCTTTCTAAATATATTACCATTATTTTTTCTTACACATTACTCACCAACTACATGCAACAATTGCTTAGCACCCTAGTGACATACACAATCTTTAGTGGAGTTGGTACTTTGTCTTATGGGACATCAAGGAAATTGCACTTTGAAATTATAGTATCTAACTTAATTATTTTTTTAAAATGCCACCCCTCCTAGGTTATCTACAAAATTGTGTATGCTCATTACCCATAGTACCCAAACATATTCCACTAAAATTTTAGCATATAAGGTAGTTGAGAAGACCAAGTATATCATTGATACCAAATCATGTAAGAAACTCACTAGGTAGAAAAAGGCCATGCCTCCTTTCTTTGAATTAGGTACACCTTCCCCTAAAATAATGCACCCTCTAGGGAAATTTTTCTCTTATAATCTTATATCCATAAAGAAAACTTACTATAAATTTGTATTGAATGTCCCTTTGTGGATTTAACAGCTATAACAAGAGGAGGCAAGTAGATATGATCTAGTGATTTTTGAGCAACCAATGGTAAAATCCAATTTTGAGAGACAAATAAACACCTTGATGAAGGTCAATAGGAAAAGTATGACTTTAAATGGAGAATAGGTCAAATTAAAATGTAGAAAAGAAATATTTTCTTTGACAAAAAGGATAAAAACAAACCCCTGTGACCTAGATTGATATATGGAAGATCCCTATAGTTTTGTAGATACTAATAAGGGCATGATAAATCATATATTCAAAATATATTATCATTCTATACAAAGGTCATAAGACAAGAACAACATTAAATGTTTAATATATAGTATACATGGTGTAGAAAAAATTATGTATGACATTATTCAATTAATAAGGTCTTCACCAGGTAAATCCTAACCTAAGTGGGGGATATAGTATAATTTTATAATACAATGAATGTTATGGATGGTAAGCTCTACTTCCTAAGATAAGTAATTTGAAATAAGGTATATGCCTATCTAAAATTAATAATATCACTAAAGGATGCATGGGCCCAAAATTATGTGGCCATTAGGAGGGATAGCTTACTGGACTAACATCGAGAGAAGTGAAATTTAGTTCAAAAATTTACAAGTCAATAGAGAGAGGTAGTATGTATTTTTTAGGACATGAGGGTAAATGATGTGAGCACACTTTTAGGTAGTTAGTTACTAAGACCATTTTTAAAATCTCTTATGAGCTACAGTAGATAGATTTCAATTAAAAATTATCAAAATAATTTAGATAACTAATGAGGAGATCATGAAACTGTTGATTTTTTCTAAAGATAGGGTCATATAGATAAAGACACTCTATGTGGAGGTTAGACCTACATTGATCATGTTTGAAAATTGATGGATAAGATTTCACATTAGTTAAAAATGTCTTTATTTGATTTTGAAATTATTGATATTGACTTTTAGGCTAGTCATGTTGTATATTCACAAATGGAGGATTTAAAATAGTAAACATCAATAGTGTGGAATCTAATATCACCTCCTAAGGGTACCCAGTCTCACTCCTTAAATTATATATTAATACAAATATAGACAGGTCAATCTTATGTAGCTTATCCCATATTTGTTATAATAACTACATTTGTGGTAACTTCTATCACAGTTCCATCTAGCATGTCCACAATAGTAGTGCCCAATAAATTTTTATAACAAGTTATGAATGTAGCCTCAACAACTTACAGAGCATTCAATTTCCACATCTTTATGTTACCACATCATGGGTAGATTTTTATAAGTGCATGTTATAGGTGTAACAAAATTCTATTTTAGACCTTGTTATTTTCAAGAATTATTTTGGAAAAAGGTAATATTTATAATCTCATTGTAAACATTCATTTTATTCATTAATTTTGACATACATTCTATTATTATATATTGTAAATTTAGAATGTTATTGAGAGATAAAGCATGCCCATGCCAAACTTATAAATAATTATATCATTTGAATACCAAAGGGAGGACAATTTTGGCTATTAAGGTTAATAACAAATTTTGAGGATTGTTTTGAAATTGGTCTTCATGTGAAAATCTTGTTCTTTCATAATTTTTTGAGTTTTTTAGAAAATTATGTTAATTTATTATCTTATTCTTTTAGTTGTGCATGAATATTGTTTTTATATAGTTATTCATATTGTGTAATAGTTGATTTAAATTCTTTAGTGTTATAATCATAACCTCCCTTTGTATATGTGTTATGGTAATATTAAAAACATAAAAAACTTTAATAATATATAATAAAGTTCATTGTAGTCTTGTTTCCATGGACTCTTCACTATGTTTGTCTATCTAGTGCTAAAAATAACTTATAGCAAGCATTAGTTATTTATTGTTTATCCAACTTTTGGTTCAAAATCTAGATTATAAGGGTCTCATTTTGTTTGATTCATAGGCCTTGTATCCTATGCTAGATTTCCTTAATTTTTTAGTTTCTTTTGATCCTACCCACCTTAATTTATATTCATAATAAATTTACTCAATTATAGAAGGAGGTCCATCCTATGTCTTTAAATATATCACTTGAGTTACACTAGAAATACAAAGAAGATTAATAAGGTCCACCTCTAGAAATACATTTAAAATTTAGGTCAAATAAAAGTGTATTGAGGATGTTGAGAACAATTATATTACCTAAATAAATGACCCTATATTCCACTACACCTAATAACCAAATCTTGGCTAACCAATTCTATTATTACCATCCCTATAGATGTGCATGATCTGGATAGAAATCCTAAGAAGTACCTTGCTTCCTTCTCTCCCTCAAGAAGTAGGACTTATAAATAACACATAAAGTCTTTAAAGATGGCTTTGGGGAGAATAAATATAACCCATGAATATGTATCCTAAGGATTTTTTAGATTTACATGGTAAGATGATGTTTATGTTCTATTCATTAATGTCCTAGAATATTGAATCACATCTTTCACTCAATGTCAAAACAATTTTATAGCACAATTTGGATATGTCACCAAACGAAGTTTTGTATAACACTTTATAATTGTGAGGATAAAATCTAATGATAAAATTTGAGACTTTAACACAAGATTCTAAAATATGTAAAACAAAGTTGAAGCTCCATATAAATTCATTAAGGTGTTATTCTGTGAAATATATAAGAAGACCTTGGACCCTATGATTATTGTCTTTCTTCATTGGACACCTAATGTTGATATGATACCTTTGGATTACATTAAATTTATCAAAATTGATAAATAATTGAATCCTCAATCAAAATTTATGGCCATGCTTAATATTGGTCATAATTTTTTAGCCCTCAACCTATCCCAAATTCTTATCAAAACGTTGTGGATAAAAATCATATCTAGGTATTCACCTAATTTCTCTTAGCCCATGCCCCACATAAATAGCACCTTCGCTTCATGAAAAATATTATATCTACATCCAATAGATAAAATTAGAACTAATATTTGATACCAATAAATATTATTACTACAAGAAGCATAATTAGATGCCATCCATTAAATGGTAAAAATATCAAGCAATGAATTCTTAAGATTGTATAAATAGATGGGAAACATCACTAGAAAAAAATAACCATACCAATTTTGTATATAAGAGGTACAAAATGCCTTTAAATTGACATAGAAATATTATAAAATATCAACCACCTAATATGATGTGATATATAAATATCAGTGATGCAATTGTTCCTAATTGATGTTGATTCAATAACACAATGCAACATGGTGAACTAGACTACATAGAGTTATGCATTGCCTTTGAGATATTTTAGAAGGAAGTGGAGAGAAAATAATTTATTTAAAATTAGGTAGATCCATCTTCTATATTTTTCTAGGCCCTCCCATCACAAAAATTGTCTTTTAATCATATTGCTTCTTATTTTCATTCAAGGATGAGAATGAATATGAGGATAATATAGATGTGATTCATAATTTCCATTATTTATAGAGGAACATTTAAAATTTAAGGAAAAAGTATCATACCACTACTTAGATTCCCCCAAATAATAGTGCTACCACTCGTACAGATCCCAAGGCCATCTATAATCAAACTCATCTAAAAGGGAATGATCAGTTACAAAGTGCATAGTCTTAAAGCAATAGAGGGTATAATATTTTTGAAGATATGAAGAAAATAAAGGATAATATAATTCCTCATGATCTACCTTAGATTACTAAATATATATAATTACTACTTCAAGACTTGATTAGGAGAGAATCTAATGACAAATTAAAAACCACACGTATAAATGTAATTTCTTATAAGGACAAGCTTGGGTTAACACCTTTTTTGTGAACTGTTATCATGTTTGAAAAGAACCTACATAATTATTTGGTTGAATCAGATTCCTCAGTCATTGTGATGGTTGTTTATGTATGTAATAAACTAGGTTTGACCATAAAAATTTAAAAGAGTGGTCCAATAGTTGGATAAGTATTTTTTCCCATGTCTTGGAGAAATGAAAAATGTACACATACAACTTTCATATGAGCCACATGTACAACAATACATATACATTCATGTAGTGGAAAATAGAGAAGCCTATGGATTTATCATTTTTCATGATTGGTTAAAGACATTAAGATAACATATGGTGAAAAACTTCTCACACATCTGGTTGCCATAGAAAGTGGTAGCCATATAGATCCAAGTAAATTAAGAACTAAATATGAAGTACGTGATCATAAAATATAATGATAAGATTGAAAAAATTAAACTTATAACCTTGCATGTATGCATGTACACATTTATTACCAACTAATATCCTCTTGAATAATAATTTTAAGGTACTTCCCAGTTATGAACCCTCCACTTAGATGGATCTTGTTCGAACTAATGATCATGCATTGGTATAAATTTGATCAACCTAGAAAATAAGTAATATATACCTGCCTATAGACTATAATTAACTTACACAAATAATAGAGATAAATATAGAGATTTAATCCTCAGTCTATCAATTACATTAAACCACAAAATAGAGTAGTTACAAATATTTGGTGATTCATAGATATTTGTTAATGAGATCAAAAACAAATATTAATTTAAAATCATTTACGTGAAGAAGTATAAACACCAATTATGGGATCAGATCGAATCCTTTGAGGTATTTAATATCAATGAAATTACAAGGGAAGGAACGAAGACACAAAATTCAATAGCAGATTTAAATGCCAATTTAGCATAACCCCAAGAATCCAAGTTGCATAATTTTTTAGCTAAACTAGTTCCTTCTCTCTCTTATCCCATACAATGTAGATAAGTTCTAGGTACTTGAGGATGATCAATAGATTGTTTAATTTATGAATAGTTTTAGAGCCTTTGAATCCTAGGTAGTTGATGAAAAGGATTTTGAACATGTGAGTATAAAATATCTATGGGATGATCATATATTATAGTTGAAATAGAACCATATTCCAATGTGGATGGTATTCATAGAGTGAGATTTAATTGTTTATCCACAACCACAAAAACATAAATATCCTAATGTGACCGAGTCTAATTTTTTCAAGGATAATATGGGTATTGACCAACATCCCTAATATCTAAACATTAGTGATAGTTTCACTGTAAGTGAAAAATAAAAGTAGATAAGTTTTTTGACATAATACAAATTTATGATAGCCTATGTAGAAATCCAGTTCCTATCACTATTGTGATAAAATTGTGTCATTTACGCTTATTTGGATTTTTCACTACTAACTTACTTTGGATTCATACTCTAAATTTTAGCACTCCCGGTGAGACCACACATCCCATACAAGCTAGGAGACTAATATGCAAATATTATATCTTTTAATGAATTCTTAAAAGTCTTTAAAATGCATGTTTTGTCTTCATTTTTCATGTATTTTGGTTTTTTAAGTGACACAGCTTACAAAGAGACTCACACCAATTTTTTTGACCATTATCAATCCTTTCATAACTAGAATCAATTCCTATGTGAAGAGTTGAACCTGGAAGAAAATGTGGCTGATGGATTTTTATTGATTTTTTTAGTTTTTATTATGTATTTTATAGACTTGTATGTTATCTATTTACCATTTTTATTGAAGGATCTAAAGATATTTATGGTTTTTATACTTATTTTTCTAACCATATTTTTCCTTTAAAAAATTATGTTTGTCTTTGTTTTTATACAAACTGATGTTGATTTAAGTCAACTAATATTGACCCCTTTCTAAATATATTGACACCAATTTCTATGAACCGATATTGATCCCTACATGGACCGACATGAATCTTTGAGATAGAAAATAGAGACTCAAGAGCTTGCTTTTGAAATATTGTATTCTCATTTATCTTTGGGATTCTAAGTAGGAATAAGCCTCTAGAAATTACAAGTCACAAGATGTAAAAAGGCACAAGTTTTAAAGTTGTTAGGTATAGAATATTTTATTTTGTGCCTAAAAAGGATTTAGTTGTTTTATGCTTAAGTTGTTTAGGAATTTTTTTTTTTAAATTTTTTCAACTGAGATGAAGGGGCCAAGTTTTAATAAACATCTCACTTTGGTCCAATAAAATAAGCACTCACACTTAGATTACATAATATTAATACTATTTTTTTTATGCTTGTTCTATCATAATTATTTATTTTCTCAAAATGATTGATGTGTGTATGCTCTCCCCCCATCCCATTTAGGGAACTGGGATGACAAAAAGAGCTACTTTTTTGCCTTGGTTAATTTTAGTCCAAAAAGCATGAAAATAACATCATAAAGGTCCTCCCCAAATACATATGAATTGGGTGACACAAATACGACCTTAAAGTCTATTCACTTGTATTTCATTTTTATTCATTTATCTTGTGAGCATGATTTCGTAGCCTCCTCATAATTTCTCTATGGGAGCATTGACCTATGAATTCATATCCTAACTCCATTGTGGGGTATAAAAATTGAGGTCAACTTAGTGGAACATTTTATTGAGTGGTGAAACAAACTTCATTACTAAGATATTGCCTCAGATTGGATGGGCAACTCAGACATCACACTACATTAAGTAAGCGATGGATGTAATGGTTATGAAAAGGACAAGACTTTTTCACAAAAAGTTTATTTATGTAGATACATATAATGTGATCATCCATTATGTTAGCCGTGATTGGGATCATATAAAAATTCATGAAAATTTAGTTCTAGAACAACCTCACTTGTCACAGGTATACTTGTGATGTAGGGTGAGTAGCCCAAAGTTCCATGTCATCATAGAATCTCTTGAGAGATGGTAGGTATAAAATCCTACTTATTAATGCACTTTTGTTTTTGGATTAAAATTTAAAATCCTCTCAAGAGAATGTATATAGATGAAATTCAATAGTATCATGCAACCTAGTCAGTTTTAGGACTTTGGACATTATACTTAGGTGTATTTAGTCATTTTATCCTTTACTTGGTATTTTTGAGTCTAAAACTATTTTAAAACCAAAAACATGTCATCAAATGAAATAGTTACATTATACACTATTCTATTTGAACAATGGGACATTACACTGACCAAATTAGGATCACTTTTTGCCTTGTTCAAATCTTCATTTAGAACATTCGGTATGTATTTTCTAAGAAACATTGTTATGATACCCATTTGAGTATAGAAAATTTTCCCACTATGAAAAATATCAAGTCCTTCAATTTTAATCTAAATTTTAAATATCACATTTTAAATTTCTATGCCAAAGCATTATAAGTTTGCCGCTTGCACTTGGTTTAAGTAAACTTGGGTACAATTTTATATTTAGATTGAAGGTCATTATATAGACTCATCACCTTTTTATTCTCATTATGGACTTAGATTATCTTGAATTCACTCATGTTCTATGTTCTTAGACAATTCTATATCCTATTACCATGTGAAAGCATTGTGTAACCTCTTTGGTTTTTGCTTTATACTTAATTGTTCTTGTGTTAATTCACAGTTTGAGATGTTTGGTTTACATTGTTATCTTCCTAATAAGAAATACCATCTTCTAATTTTATAATTAAAAATAATCGTATTTGTATCTATATTTTATATTATTGACATATATTTGACCTATGTTTGTTGTGCTATCTTTCACTTTAAGTTCCAAAGATATCATACCCTCTTCTAATTTGATGACTTCAACCCACCAAAGTTGAGTAAATTCATAACCATTTTTTATAATTATGTGGTACTATGTCACTTCTTTTATTATAGTCTCATCTTACATTAAGAAAATAAAACACATTTTTTTTTAATTATGGAAAACACATTTCACATTTTAGTGAATGTAGAGAAAAAATATTCTAAGCATGTCACAAAGGTATACTCATAATGGGGTCTCTTATGTCCCTAGTTATGAGGAAGATAAATTTTATGATGGACATTATAAATCCATAATTTTTGATGATATGGCCCTCTTTGGGATTAATTTTTAAATATAAAACCAATTCATGGTGATTTTCATATGCCAATATCATTATCCTTCTTCAGCTTGTATGAGCGACTAAAATCTGTAGTACTCAAAGGCTGCCATTTTAGGTTAACCTCATTTTACTTATGTGAGCCACCAAACTCCACAATAATTTGAAGTTACCATTCTAGGCTATCTTCCTATAGCTTTCATGAATGATCAAGCTCCACAATGATTGAAGGCTACCATTATAGGTTATCCTCCTTCTACTTGTGTGATTAACCAAGCTCAATACCATTCAAAGTTTAGCATTTTAGGTTATCCTCCTTTAGATTGCATGAGAGACCAAGATCCATAACACTTGAAGGTTACCATTCTAGGTTATCCTCCTTCATCTTACATGAGTGACCAAGATTTTTAATGCTCTAAGTTTACTATTTTAGGCCCTCCTCCTTTGGCTTGTGCAAATAACCAAACTTCACAATGCCCAGTCACTACCATTCTAGGTCCATCACTAGTATTTATCAAACCCATTATTACAGAATGTCAATTATACAAACTAATTATTATTGATCCCTTGTTTAATTGTCTAATTTTTTTAGATCCCATTATTGAACCACAAACCTTTAATCATATAGTGTTAACTGTTCCCCAACTTATAAAATATTTTTTGGTCATCAAGCCATAATATAGACAAATATAACCTCTTCAAGAACCATCCTTTGAGGAATAAAATGTCTTCAAATTCAATATTTTTCAACCAATTGTAAACCAATACCATGATGTTTTTGTTGAAAAACATATTTATGATGAGTCAAAATATGATGAATCACCTTTTGATACTATACCTATTATCTAGGATTTTTACTTTGATAACCTAGTCTTTATTGAGTCTCTTATTAATTATTATAACTACCTTTGGGCTAGTCATTATCTTGACCATTGTCCTAATTTTAGAGAGCCCCACCCCTTTCACAATCTAGTCATTGTAGATTTGTCTCTTGACATTTTTACCCTCATTAAGGAGTCTCGCTTTGACAAGCCAATATATATGGAGTCAATGCTCAATCAGTTTCCTCTCTTTAAGGGACTTCACCTAGATGAGCCAGTCTATATTGAACCCTTCCTAGATGGATCTATATTTATATATCCCATTATGCCATCAAAGGACATTACTTTTCCAATACCAATAATTCAACAAAACATTATTATAACATCATCCACACCAAATAAATAATCCATATTAATGTTGGGTTCTATTCTTGAACTCACATCAGATTTAGCATCAAAAGTAGAATCAACATCCATCTCAATGTTAGAGTTTGAGTCCTTTGAGTCAGAATCATAATATAGTCATGGTTTTTACAACATTGGTTACACTTGAATTTTAGATCAATTTGAATATCTCTATTATCCTTCTATGATTTTTGACGATGATTAATTCAACATATGGCCAAATCAATCTTTCACCTTGTGTACTAATTATAATCCCATGTGGGTAAATTAGTACCGCTGACCCTTTTCCATTATTTCTTAATTATAACCACCTATGCTAAAATTATGAATAATGACTTTATCATACATTTCAAAATCAAATTTCCATTATTATTATTGTTTGCCTTTACCATTTGCTTTTATTTGAAAGCTTGTTATTACCTAGTCAATTCTCACTACCTTTAGTGTTGGAAGAACTACTCTGACTTGAGGTCATAATGGGACTAAATAGGATGTGATCAATTCACATTGAGGTCATCTCAGTCCCCCTTTTCCATATGCTCTTGCCATTTTTTGAGAAAACTAATCCCATGCTCTCACTATTTTATGATCACTCATTTGAATTCACTCATCATTTTATGAGTCAAATTCTTTATTTCCTTTACAACATCAATCATGTTTTCTTATCATCATTTTTATTATATCCCATTTCTCTAGAGAACTATATTTATCATGAAATTCATGTTAAATCTCGCTTTCATGAAACTATGTAGGTAACATCCACTTGTCTTGTACATATGGAGTCAATTTGGCTATCCATTACTTTTCCTTTTTCTTCCCCACCCATTTTTTATGTGTTGTTTCCTTACCACTTGGAGGCAAATTTCTCTCTTTTCTTCTTGTTCTATTGTGTTAGTCTTCTTATTTATTAGATTAGGGGTCATCCTATTGAAAAGATTAATGCCTCTAATACACTTACATGAACCATTCCCCTTTTTATTTATTTGCACTAACATTATGACTAACACTTATTTGTGTGTGTTTATTTGATTTTTATTATTATTTTATTGTGCTTTCTTGTCTCTCAATTTATTTTGTTAATATTTTATTATTTTTTATTCTTTTGTTATTTATTTTTTGTGTTTTTTTTTTTTTGGTCTTTTGTGTTAGTGTTTTGGATTTTATTTTATTGATTTGTTATTTTGATTTCTAATACATTCTATAACCACTTTTAGTCTAACTTTTAGTTAGGATTCAATTGTTTAGATTTGTATTTAAATTTTTTTTTTGTGTTGTTTTCCAAAGGACATCTTGTTAATCCACATGGATCTAGATTATTCATATCCTACTTTCATATTGTTTATTAAGTTATTCTTTATTTGCTTTTATACATTCTTGTTCCTACATAAATACTAATTGTTCATATCTAGATTTTAAGTTTGATTACATTTTTGTATTATTTTTATCTTTGTTATTATTTGTTTTTGTTGAAATGTAAATAGTTGTAACTTTGGTCTTGGTATTTTTTATCATTATCCTTAGTTATAAATATTCATATTTGAATTGGCCAATCTCAATCAAAATATAATGTCAGTATAAGTCATTCATACTTATGATGCATAATTTCACTTTTATATAGTAAACAACAAGTGATTCAAATCCAAAAGTCAATGATGCTTTGAAGACTATATTTTAATGCAATATACCATCTATGATTAGTTTCAAATGTGTATCTCCAAAATTATAACCGCCCACCATTAGCCAAATCAATGATCTACCTTGTGTCACTGATTATAACTACTTATGGGCAAATCTATGCTTCACATTATGTTACTAATTATAATCACCTATGGTCAAATTACTACCCCATGCCCTTTTCCATAGTTTCCTAATTATAACCACCTATGGTAAAATTAATAATAGTGACTTTATCAATCATTTTAAAATCAACATGCCATTACTATTACTATTTGCCTTGCCATTTTCTTTTATTTGAAAGCTTGTTATTACTTAGTTGGTTCTCACTACCTTTTATGTTATTAGAAGTACTGTGCCTTATGGTCATAATGGGACTACATAGGTCATGCTCAATTCATGTTGAGTTAAGCTTAGTCCCCATTTTCCATATGATATTTCCATTTTGTGAGCAAATTGATCCCATGCTCTCACCATTTTACGAGCACTCATTTGAATGTACTCATCATTTTATGAGCCCATTTCCTTATTTTCTCTACAACATCAATCATTTTTTATTATTATAATTTTTCTTTTGTCTAATTTACTTGAAGAAAATAAATTTTTCTTGAATTTCATATTGGATCTTACATCCATGCAACTATGTAGGTAACATCCACTTATCTTGTACATCTAGAGTCAGCTTGGCCAACCATTTATTTTCTTGCCTTGCCCCCCATTTCTTCCTATGTTATTTCCTTACCAATTTGAGGCAACCTTGTCTCTTTTATTTTTGTTCTATTGTCCTAGTCTTGTTATTTGTTAGATTAGGGGTCACCCTATTGCTAATAGTAACACCTTTATTACACTTACATGAACCATTCCTCTTTTTTATTTGCTTGAACTAACATTTTGACTAACTCTTATTTGTGTGTGTTTATTTGAGATTTAATGTTATTTTTTTGTGCTTTCTTGTCTCTTAATTTATTTCATTATATTTTATTCTTTTATTATTTATTCTTGGTGTTTTATTATTCTGGTATTTGTGTAACTATTTTGGATTGTATTATATTATATTGTATTGTATTATTTTGTTCTTTTAAGTTATAATACACTCTTTAACCACTTTTAGTCTAGCTTCCAGTTAGGCTTGATTTTTTTTTAGTGTTGTATTTAAAATTTTCTTTTATGTTGTTTTCCAAAGAACATTTTGTTATCCACACAGATCTTGATTATTCATATCTTTATTTCATGTTGTTTATTAAGTTATTGTTTATTTGAATTTATACATTCTTATTCCTACTTAAATAATGATTATTCATATCTAGATTTTAAGTTTGCTTACATTTGTGTACCATTTTTATCTTTGTGTATTGTTTTTTTTTTAATTTAAATAATTGTATCTCTAGTCTTAGTTTTTTTTATTGATATCCTTAGTTATAAATATTCACATTTGAACTGGCCAATCTCAATCGCAATACAATATCATTATAAGTCATTCATACTTATGATGCATAATTTAATTTTTATATAGTAAACAACAAGTGATCCAAATCTAAAATTCAATAATGATTTGAAGCTTATCTATAAATGCAGTATACCATATATGATTAGTTTGGGATGTATATCTCCTAAATTATGTTATAACATTTTGTTTTATTCAATTGAATAATGGTCCATCTTTCTTATATTCTTCATTTCTCATTCCATTTTTCTCACTTCTAGGAGAAATGCATTGGCCTAAGGTTCATTTGGACTATGTAGGTAGTGCTTGGATACATGTCGTATCTCAGTCAGCTTAGCCAGACTCATTCTTTCAATCATCTCTTTCATCACTTTGTACAAAAATGTATGCATAATTTTATTGTGGTTTTTAATGTCATTAGACCCTCGTATCTATGTTTTCACCTGATCATATTTAATCAATGAAATAATTTATATCCTTGAGTTATGATTTCTAATTTTCCCTATTAGGGCTCAATATTTTAACTAATCATTGATCTAATCGGCCCTACTTAGGCATAATTAATTATCAATGATCAATATTCATCCTATTAGAGAAAAAATAATTTATCAAGTGATCAAATTTGCTCTAATAAGGCACATTATTAGTTCATTGATTTCCCTTATGTGGAAAAAAGCTTTCATTTTTAATCTAATTCTAAGATTTGTAGCTTTTTCCATTGTTCTAGAAATTTCAAAGTGTGTATCTTGTCTTAGGATCGATCATTCTCTAAGCCAACAAGTTTGGCCTTCTTTTGGTTATGTTAATGTGTGTCAAATATATTTTTGGGATTGTATCCTTCCCACTTCCCACCACTTTGTGTCCCATTATATTACATTCTATTTTTTATCATTATAAACCAATGAATGCAAGCATAAGCTCAAGAGATTATACTCTCATCCATGGGTTAATTTCACTGTTGATATATTTTTAAGAGTTCATCCCTCTCTTTCATCCTTTTATCTCCTCTCAATGGGGAATCATGGGTTATTTCTTCAATCATTAACCTCCAAATTATTCTTGACAACTCTTTCATTCTTTGAAAAGACATTATTTTGATCAAATGTCTCACCACACCTTCTCAAATAAGAAAATATTGTAGACATCCAACTCCTATCACTGTTGTGCTAAAACTATCAATCTAAGAAATATTCTGAGAAAACTAAAAAAATAGAGAAAATCATGCTTTTGGGTTGCTCTTGGAGGAGGGACACTATTATGCTAATTTAGGTTAACGTCTCCCTGAATGGGTCAATGTATTTTATGTGATTATTATCTTTTCTCAAATTGCTTTGAGTTAAATTGTGATCATGGAAGATGATGCTCTAAACCATTGAATTCTTCTAATTTACAATCATACGTCACATGAATGTGTTATTTTGCATCCATAATGCTCTAAGTGGGGTATTGTTTTATATGCAACTGACACCTTCCTCTATAATACTCTAGTCAAATTATGACTCAATAAATTGATATTCTAACTAGTTTAATTAAATGAACATCATTTTTTCAAAGAATTTTTTAAAATTAATTAAATCACTTAGCTGAATTAAACCAAATAAAAGGCTTAAGTTAAAAGTGCATAAAAGTTATTAAAATATCTATTAATTATAAATTCCTTGTTCAATTCTACATCACCTTTTGATAACATCAGTGGGATGGCATCCACAAGCAATTAATGAAAAAAATATCTAGTTTAATCCCTCCCATGCATCATTAATGCAACATTCTTCCAAATATTAATGGGGATATTTATGGATTGAGACTCCAAAATTGAATTGATTCATGGTGATAAATCTTGATCTAAAGATGGATGGTCATGATTGATTATGATCATTTTCAAAAATCTATAAATAAGAGGGCCATGGCCACCATTTTTAAGCTTCATTCATGCAAACTTCATATTTAGAGATTGTAATAGAAAAGCTTTAACTATTTACACACTTTGATCAAATTCATGAGCTTAATTAATTATTTCATTAAGAGATGATGGAGAAGCAAATCAATAATCATTGATAAAGACTTGGAAAATTAAATCAGATGAAAATCATGTTTTTAGGGCACCCTTGGAGGAGTGATGCTCTTGGGAAGGTTTGATGGTAGTATTGCTTCTTTTAATATCTCTTATAATTTATTTTTAAAACCCCATGAAGGAGTAGGCTTAGTACATTGTGTATTTTATGCTTATTTGGGTTTTTCTCTACTCACACATGGACTGATCCATAAATTACACTGATAAACTCAAAGTGAAGTTTAAAAATATGAATAATACATTTCTAAAACTTATAAAATTATTTAAATACTCAAAAAAACTTGCAAATTATTTATCAATTAAGTGTTCACAGTTATCGAATTGGGTTGGAACTATCGAATGATTTTTTCACTTCCATTCACCAATTAAACCGGTTAGATTTTTAAAATGTCATAAAATGTCAATTTTCAAAACTTGTATGTATTCATGATAGATTAAAAATTAAAAAAACTAAATTAAAATCATGTAAATAAAAGAGAAATTACCAAATGGCATTGATAACAGAATTTGGCATCTCTTGCCTACATCTCTAGGCCTACCAATAGTGAGGACCATTTTCATTAAATTTGTGCAAAAATGGATTAAAAATTCTTTGAAACATTGCACAACTTCCCTCAGGCCTGATCTCTATCCAAGAATTCCACCTTCACTGATTTGCTCAAGCTTGGCAACATGAAATTCTTCCTCAGTCTTCAACCCCTTCTAAAGGTGCACTAAGTCCCTCTACTTAACTATTGGTCTATCCAAAGTACAATAATATTAATTTGAACTTATATTTTTAATTATAAAACATAATTAAAAAGTCTTACCCTCTATTTATCAACTCAGATAATGGATCAAAATCCATTTGCTAGCTTTCTCAAAGCTTGCATCTAGCTCTCATCCTTTAAAAAATAATAATACATAGTCCGTAGAAACTTTCATTCAATTAAATGTCCATGCCTTTTATATCACTTGCAAACCCATAGCTCAAGTGGTCAAGGCATATCCCATTTTCATGATAGGTGCAAAGTTTAAGTCTTCAGCCTACCTTTTTGGGTACATAGACTTATCTCATTATCCCACATTGGCAAAAAGGAATAACTTTGATGTATTTCTAAAGATGAGTGGCCACCTTGAATAATGCCAATACCCCTTTTAGTGGGCTCAAGGCACTAGAACATAGCATATTTTGTTGGTTGTTTAACAACTTAGCTTCTACACTATTTGTCTTTTCCTCTTCTCATGTTCCATGAGATATATGGACATGGCATGCATTTTGGTCAGCATGACACATTCTCAAGTTTTATAACTCATAATGTGACTTGGTAGATGTCTCCAATCTTGAGGTCTATGGTTTGGCATTTCTCACGATCTCTAAACATGGCATTTGACTTGGTGATGTGGCATGCATTTCTCATCATCTCTAATCTAGGCATATATTTCAAGCTTGACTTGGAAAAGTGGTTGGAAGGTGTGGCAAGTGTGGGTTCTCCCATGTGGTGTAATGGGGAATGGTAATAGTCAATTGCCAAGTATTACCAGAAAATATTACAAAGTTTTAAAAAACATATAATTGAATTATCCCACATGCATTTGGTGGGCACAATATTATGGTCTAAAATAAAATTCAATTACATTA
This sequence comes from Torreya grandis, assembly GCA_037957365.1. Lineage (NCBI taxonomy): Eukaryota > Viridiplantae > Streptophyta > Pinopsida > Cupressales > Taxaceae > Torreya > Torreya grandis. Next base: position 103,277 of record JARHVA010002853.1, read on the forward strand.
CATTTTGATATGGAGGCAAAGTCACCCCTCCTTAATGAAGTGTGTCAACCCTCGATGACGGCCCCTAGCGAGCCAATAACAGGGCCCACGGTTCTCCATATGACAACCTATCAAAGACTGGAGGATGAAACCAAACCAAAACACCAAACCAATTTTTTGCATGAATGTACAAAAATGGACTGCCATGTGTTGATGTGTGATTGGTCCACTTATCACATACAAATAACACCACACATTGTGACACCTCCTTATTTTTCCTATCATAAAATAACTTCAATAGCCTATAACTTGGGCATCTAGACTCCATTTTATGATCTAAAATAAGCACCAAAAATCTCTTGATGAGCTCTTTTATGTGCAATAGGTTTCATCATGACTTGGGACCCTTTTTTGAACTAAACTCTGGATCACACCTCCCTACAAAAGAGGCTTTTGGTCTCCAAAAGTCTACTATCTCCTAAAAATAATAATTGGTCTACTGCATCACATCAAATAGAACCCAATCATAGAAAGAGATAAACATTGGAAAAATAAATGATTCACAACTCAAGTGAAATTTCCTACAATATGGCATGAGTAAATAAAACTGCAACTCCCAATGAACTAATCACAACATACGAAAACTATCTGCCCATGTCACATCCTATGAAGTGGTGAACTATCAATAACTAAAACAATTCCCAATGTAACTGCAAAACAAGTTTTTTAATGTCAAAAACACAGTAAATGTTTTAGACATGTTTCAATATAATGCCCTAGTATGGAACTTACAATTCTAAACAAATGCAAACAACACAAAGTGTATATTGCCTAACATCTAAACATGCCCATAGGGTTTTACAATGCATCTATACATCCATGTGTCAAAAATAGATACATTCTCAAAATAGCAATTAAATATGAGACAAGTTTTGTAAGGGAATTAACTCAACCCACAGCATTCATTCTACTATTATCTCCAACTGATCAAATGAGTTTAAGTCCTACAGACAACTCACTCAGCATAAATAGGAGATTCCAAAACATAGAACTATTTGACATAAGGTGAGAATTGAAATACTTCAAATGATAAACCTAACTCAAAGTGTTCTCACATGATCTACTAATGCATCATCAAATCTTGTTCTTTCCTTTAACAAAATTATTAACAATGCTTTAAAAAATAAATGCATTATAAATCCACTTAATCAAATTTTCTGTCTAGTTAACTTGATTTCCTTAGTGGATTCCTTAACATCATTATGGATTGATTTAACTTCATTGAATTTATTAACATGTTGGTAAATCCTCTTAGTTTTACCATGTTTAGAATGAGAAGATGATTGAAGTTTAAAACAATGATCAATCTAATGTCCACTCATATGGCAATGAGTGAATAAAAAGTTCTTAGGTGAGGTCTCCCTTTTAACTCTTCTCACTTTACCATGATGAGAATGATCTTTAACACCTAAAATTTTCTTAATCAAAGCACGTCTCTTTCAACAAAATGCAACACTGTGGTTATGCATTCTACAAAAAGTGCAAGGAAATGATTACATCATCCTCTGAATATTAAATCCAAATTTATTAAACTTAAAAAGTGGATTAGAAGATTTAGTGGTAACTCTAGTGTACAAACTAGGTGGTGGGATCTCAATACTTCTTCTACGTGTTCTCTTACACTGCACATGCTCTACTAGTGGCTTCAAACCTTTGCTATCAGAAGCTTATCTTCCTTTAGCCGTGGAGGAATTTTCTCCAATATCTACCTACTGACTAGTGTAACCCAAACCTGCATGAGGAGATCAGTACTCTACTTGTATTGGGTTAGTGATTCCTTAGCCATTTATACCAAGACCTCTTCCATTAAAGACCATTTAATTCAATAATTTGGATCCTATACCCTTAGTTTATTGTTTAAAACTACCAAAAACATCATTACTTAAATCTGAATTTAAATGGAAAGAAGAATATGAATTACTTGGTGAATAACTTATAGTGCATTCTGTCATAGTCTCTACATCTGAAGTAGAAGGTATGGCCTTCTTTGGTTCACCACATAGTAATTTGATCAAGAGCTCATCCTTAGATTCAAGCTCTGATTTCAAACTTACAACTTTATCTTCAAGATCTAAGAGCTTGCGTCTCAGGAATATATTCTCATCCTAAATCTAGGTATTGATGGCTTTAAGCTCTTCCATCTTAGCTTTTTGTGATAACTTGCCCATGGTTTCCTACAAACACATTAATTCCATAACTTTGAAATATTGAAAACCAATAAACTGAAAGTAACTATCAATTCAAATAATCATAAGCTAAACCTTCTTTCTAACTACTCTAATACCAATTTGATCCATAAACTACATTGGTAAACTCAAAGTGAAGTTTAAAATTATGAATATTGAATTTATCAAACTTATCAAATTTTTGAAATACTCAAAAGAACTTGAAAATTATTTGGCAATTAATTGTTCTTAGTTATCAAATTAGATTGGAACTGTCAAATGACTTTTTCACTTCCATTCACCAATTAAATCAGTCTGATTTTATTAATGTCATAAAATGACAATTTTTAAAACTTGCATGTATTCATGATTAATTAAAAATCATAAAACTAAATTAAAATCATGCAAATAAAAGACAAATTACCACATGACATTGATAATAGAGTTCGGCATCTCTTGCCTACATCTTTGGGTTTGCCCAATAGTGAGGACCATTTATATTAAATTTGTGCAACAAATGGCTTAAAAATTCTTTGAAATATTGCATAACTTCCCTCAGGCCTAATATCTATCCAAAAATTCCACCTTCACTGATATACTCAAGCTTAGCAACATGAAATTCTTCCTTAGTCTTCAACCACTTCTGAAGGTGCACTAGGTCCCTCTACTTAACTATTGGTCTATCCAAATAATAATAATAATAATAATAATAATAATAATAATAATAATAATAATAATAATAATAATAATAATAATAATAATAATAATAATAATAATAATAATAATAATTTGAACATCTCTTTTTAAGTACAAAACATAATTAATAAGGCTTACCCTCTGTGTATAAGGTCAGATATTGGATCAAGATCCATTTGCTAGCTTTATCCAAGCTTCCATCTAGCTCTCAACCTCTAAAAATAATAATACACAGTCGGTAGAAACTTGCATTCAACTAAAAGTTCATGCATTTTATATCCCTTGCAAACCCATGGCTCAAGCAGCTAAGGCATATCCGTTTACACGATAGCTGCAGGGTTCAAGTCTTTGGCCTACCTTTTTGGGCACTTAGACTTATCTCATTATCCCACAATGGCTAATGGGAATGGCTTTGATGTCTTTTTTAAAAATGAGCACCCACCTTGAATAATGTTGATACCCCTTTTGGTGGGCTCGAGGCACTATAACATATCACATTTTTTTTATTTGGTTACCAGCTTAGCCTCTAAGGTATTTAGGTTTTCATCTTCTCACATTCTATGAGCTATATGGACATGGCATGAATTTTGGTTAGCGTGACCCATTCTTGAGTTATATGACTCAGCATGTGACTTGGTAGATGTCTCCAATCTTGAGGTCTATGGTTTGACATTTCTCATGGTCTCCAAACATGGAATTTGACTTGGTGATATGGCATGCATTTCTCATAGTCTCCAATTTGGGCATATATCTCGAGCTTGACTCAGTAAAGTGGTTGGAAGGTGTGGCAAGTGTGAGTTCTCCCATGTGGCATAATGGGGAATGATAATAGTCAATTTCCAATTATTAACAAGAAATATTACAAATATTTAAAAAACATATAATTGAATTATCCCACATGCATTCGGTGGGCACAATATTATGGTTTAAAAGCAAATTTGAATGCATTACATTATGAGATAGAGGCCAAGGTGCCCCTCCTTAATCAAGTGTGTTGAGCCTTTTTGAGGGCCCCTAATGAGCCAATACTGGGTCCCATGGTTCTCCATATGACCGCTTATCAAAGATCAGAGGCTAAAACCAAACCAAAACACCAAAACAATTTTTTTCATGAATGTACAAAAATGGACTGCCACATGTTGATGGGTGATTGGTCCACTTGTTGCATACAAATTGCACCATGCATTATGACACCTCCTTATTTTACTTTTCACAAAATAACTTTATCAACCTATAACTTGGGCATCTGGACTCCATTTTGTGATCCAAAATAAGCACCAACAATCTCTCGATGAACTCTTTCACGTGTAAGAGGTTTTGTCATGACTTGGGACCTTTTTCCAAACTAAACTCTAGATCATGGACTAACTTGTTTTTGATTCCTACTCTTCAACCTATACATATGAATATCTAAAGGTCCTCGACCCCAGGTTCATCACACATACCATCCTACTAAATCCATAACATAAGATTTTTAGGCAAAGACAAAGGCTATTGAGTATAGTTTTGAAACTTATCATCCAAATAGAAGTACAAAATATATTGGATGGTAGAATGGCTTTTATAATAATTTTTTTTACTTGGATAACTAACCTAGTACCAATTATAAAGAAGATTGGATAAATTAGGATATGTGTTGAATTTATAAATTTGAACTCAACATCAAAAAAAGACAACTATCTGTTACCCTCTTTGGATAAGTTGATTTAAATGGTTAGAATATATGAGATTATGACCTTATTGGATGAATTCATAGGTTATAATTAGGTGCTAGTAGAACCACAAGATATAATAAAAACTTCCTTCATGACTAACTAGGGGAATTTTTAATATAAAAGGATGCCTTTTCGCCTAATTAATGTAGGATAAACCTTCCATCGATCTATGGATTCCACATTTCCAAGGATTATTAGAAAGCATATCATCATTTATATGGATGACTTAGTGATGTTTTCAAAAGATAGAAATGATCATGTAGGCCATATGTAAAGAGTGGTTGATAGGTGTAACATATGAGGAGTATCAATCAATATAAAGAAGAATATTTTTAGAATCACTTAAGGAAAAATGTTAGTTCATGTCATTATTAATGATAAAATTATTGACTTAGAATTAATCCAGGCCTTTTAAAACCTATCACCTCCTAATAGTAATAATCAAATTTTAATTCTATCTTTAGAGATATAAACTTTGTGAGAAAATTATTTTCTATATTTGTATGTATTGTCAATCCATAACAAGCTATGTTAAATTAAGATGCAACAAAATATAATCAAGCCATCAAAGGTTTTTAGGATATCAAAATTCCATCACTCAAACTCTGATTCTAATCATTCAAATTTTCATAGGATTTATACCTCTATTAATTTGCCTTAGAGTGAACTATAGTAGTTGTACTCACACAACATTTAGATGACCATGACATCCAATTTTATTTATGAGTACTAACTTGACAAATGTAGATTCTCAATATTTAATGAGACATAAAATAGATATATGTACTAATAAAATTTATGAATAAGTTAAAGCATTACATTCTAAGAAAAATGATGTATATCATTATTTTATACCTATCTTTCTAGCTCATGCTAATCACTAAGACATAGATGGTGATACCTAGTTGAATTAGATAAAAAGAGAGGTAAGTGGATGGATAAATTATGAGTCTAATCTTGAAATTAGAATAACCAAGATGATGAGAGGCCAGGCAATCAACTATCTCATCACTGAGACCTACCCACACATTCATATTAAGCAAATCAATGAGACTAAGTAGCTAGCATTGAATGATATGCTCAAATAATCCAATTATTTACTCATGTGTGTATGCCTCCCCAGATCTATCTAGAGAGTAGGGATGAGCCCTTAGACTCAAATAATCCCAATATAAGATAAAAAGAGGGTTTTCTATAAAAATATATATGAACACATCTACGTAAGGTGTGTTTAAAAATAATAATCTATAGACATCCTAAATAATTTACACTAAAATATGGGAATGTAAAATCCCCAAATCAATACAACAACTAATAAATTATTGAGATTGAGATAATACTATCTAAAAATATTCAAAGTTTCCCACAACCATGTTAGGAGTTGCCAAAAATGCCAAGTGTTTGTTGAAAAGAAATTGAATGCCACCATGCCCTTAAAACTAATAATTTGAGGATGAGTTTATCTTAATTGAATTTTTAATCCCTTTGGGTGAGTGACCTAAATTATATAGCATACAATTAATTCTTCCTATCAATGATTGACTATTTTACCAAATGAACAAATGTTATGGTCATTGAGAACTCTAGAGCATTAGATGTTATCAAATTTTTAGAATAAAATGTACCTACCTTGTTTGGGAATCCAATTTGTTTCATTTTTGATAGTGGTCCTTATTTCCAATATATGAATTTTATTAAGTGGGCCTATAATAAGAAAATTATCATGAAATTCTCTTAAAATTATGATCCACAATGAAATGGAGTTGTCAAACTGACAAACCAAATATGATGGATGCCATCAATAATTCAACACAATATTAACCAAGATAATATAATATATTACTAAATTATGTACTATGGGTAGAAAAAACAAGTTATAATCAAGCCCACAAGGCTTCATCTTTTCTACTAATTTTTTATATAACTCTTAAAATACCAACATACTAGTTTATGAAGGAGTACATGGGAGAGGATGAAAGAATCCAATCTAGATTATTTAATATATTATATATGGAGGATGCAAAAAATATAATACTACACATTTTTAAAAAAAACCAAGACATTTTTAAAATATGGTTTCACAAAGGGTCTAAAATTGAGGCTTTTATGATTTTAGGCATAGGGATTTTATGGTATAAAGCACGTGAGAAGAAATGACAACATGATAGTTTAATTGATTTATGGATTCTACCATATTAAATATATAAAATAATGGGTAATAAAACCTTCTAATTGAAGGACCTCTAAGCTAAGGATCTTTATTTTCTATTCAATGGACATTTTTTGAAAAATTATTTCATGATTGCTCCAACTAGATGTGGCTCTGAATGACTATGATTGTAGATCTAGATGTAGGAGTAGAGTATATTTATTTCTTTCTAGGTTAATATTTCCAATCTTCTAGGTTTATATTATATTCTTTTCAAATTAAAATTTAATGATTTCTTAGATTACTACTTCCTATGCTTTTTGAATTTTCTTTTGGTAGATTAGTTTTTATGTTTTCTGGATTAGTTTTATTAAAAATATTGAATAGGTGAATTGATTTCCGATGCTTACAAAATTATAAAAATGTTTCAAAAAAGAGGGATTGTTTAAAATAAAACATGATTGGAATTCACCAACATTTTTTATGGTAGTGCTTGGGTTTCCTAGATTAAGCTATGTATTATGATTAAATTTAATAAAACCTAGATTTTATGAGTTCATTAGGCCTTTGGTATTTACTGAAAGTTTAAGAAATACTTATCAATTAATAAATATCAATTGTATGGTTTCATGATAAAACTTGGATGAGAGATAATAAACATTAAGATGAATGCACACTAGTAGGAACATATAGACTAAATTAAGTTTTATTATACATAGAACCAAACAAGGGTGATTCCAAAACCTTTTTCTATCTATGAAAAAAATATCATACAAACTTATGCTAGATGGGAGATTCAAGTAATATCTACCTGGGCTATGGAGTCATTGATGGTAATAGAGAAAGGCTTAGATTGGAATGAGAGGTATATCTGCCAAGGATATGATTACCTAGACTATAGCACACAAATGCCTAGGATTTACTTACTATTTGCTTACAAAACATGGAATAAAAATGACACCCACAATGTTGATTTAGGTATTTTTTAAAACACTCATAATAAGGGGAAATAAATTTCACAAGAATCACACACATATATCCCAAGAATAAAAAGGGGAGGAGTCATTTTTAGGGGACTGATATCCTTATTTCTTCATTGTTAGAAATGATTTATAATTTATGTTGAGATATTTTGATTTATCAAATTATTATGAGTATTTCTCCACTAAGTAATCATTTCTTGTGCCCTAAGACATGCACATGCATATTCACATACATGCACATGTGCACACACTTGCACATACACATGCATGTGTGTGTATGTGCACGCGCGCACGCGCACCCACACACACACACACACACACACACACACACACACACACACACACACACACACACACACACACACACACACACACACCTATTTTAAAAATCAAACAAGGATCCATTTTTTATTCAATATCCTTATTCAATGTCCTAAAAACCTTAGATGTCAATGACATTAATTTTGATATATATATATACATATATATACATATATATATATATATATATATATATATACATATATATATATATATACATATATATATATATACATATATATATATATATACATATATATATATATATATATATATATATATACATATATATATATATATATATATATATATATGTATATATGTATATATATATATATATATATATATATATGTATATATATATATGTATATATATATATGTATATATATATATATGTATATATATATATATATATATATATATATATATATATATACATATATACATATATATATATACATATATATATATATATACATATACATATATACATATATATATATATACATATATATATATATATACATATATATATATACATATATATATACATATATATATATATATATATATATATATATATATATATATACATATATATATATATATATATATATATATATATATATATATATATATATATATATATATATATATATATATATATACATATATATATATATAAGCCAATGGTTATTTCTAAAGTCTCAATCACATTTGAAATTTATGAGAATAAAAATCAAAGATGTGTTTATGTCATGTATAAGATCTCTATCTTTTGCCTTTGAATTTCATTTAATTAAAAATAATATTATGCACATGATGATATTTCAATTTAATGATTAACCACAATGAAATGTTGTGTTATAGTTTATTATTTTCTTAGGCTTCATCTTAAAAAGTACATTTTATGCTAATGTTTATTTTTATTTCCCTTACAGGTCAACTCCAAGATCAAATAATCTTGTCAGATGTCATCACCCTGCAAACCTAGATATATTGGATATTATCATAGTGTACAAAGCCTAAACTATTTTACATAACAATGAGATTTATCCATGTGCCATCATCTTATTAACCTGGAGATGATACTAATAGATTTCATCATATGATCATTCTAGGTAATCAAAATAAGTAGAGTCATTCATGTGTCATCATCCCACTAATCGGGTGATGACGGTAGCATAGTTCATTATACGATCATTAGAATAATTTGGAATAGTGAGAGTTATCCATAGGTCATCATCTTACTAACATGGAAATGAGTTATAATATTTCATTGTATAATAATTATGGTCAATAACAATAGTGAGAGCTATCTATGTGTAATCATTTCACTAACGTAGAGATGACACCAACATATTTAATTATACTATCATTATGAGAAAGTTAAATAGTGAGAATCATCCATGTGTAGTCATCCCAATAACATGGATATGACTGACTATATGACAATGAATTTTATACTTTAAGCAAGCAAATCACTTGGATCCTACCACATGTCATCATATTTCTAGCCCACAGCTAGGAGAATAAGCTACAACATCTCAAAGGTAATATGTTGGAAGAGAATCAATATTCAATCATGTATCTCTCACCCAAACAAGAAAATAATAAAGACATCAATTATAGGCCCAAAATCATGGAAAATGGACATCTATAATTTAAGGCTGACAAGGCCCCTAAGAATAAGACAAATAATCCACATGGAAATAAAATCCATAAAATGGCATTACAAAATAAATTTTCAAATAATAAAAGTAGAAAAAGAATGGATTGAAAGTCATTATTGCCATTAATTTTCATGAATTGGTGACTTAGTGTATTTCATTCTTAAAGCTAATGAAGCTAAAGTAAAATAGTTCTATTTGCAAAACTTGATTTAATCACATTTCCTATCATCTACCAAATGCAAAGTGAAAATTCAAATTCTAAAATTACCAATATATTCAAAAAATTTCAAATAAATTATGTAATCCAACCTAAATTTCAATAGCATCATCATATTATAGTCTCCTTTCTTCTGTAGATTATGTTAGTAGGGCAACAAAATATATAGATACAATGCTTGATTCAATGACTCAAAATAATGATTTCAAACATTGTTCATAAAATTTGGAGGAAGTCAATGCTATGGTACCATATAACGTGGAAGATGAGATTTACATTTTAGAAAGTGATATATAAATGACTTTATGGAAATAAAGGTAGTTAGACTACACAATGCTATAAATAATCTAAAGGTAATTACCTACATTGAATTAATATATGATTTATTTTAAAATGGGAAAATTGATGAAAAGATACTACAATTTTGACATAACCATAATCCTCTAGCCTACATAAGTGAAAATACATTCAAAAGGTTTTGTAGATTCCCTTTCATGTAGATGATGTACAAACAAGGCATGGCTAATTTATAGATGCTTGTAAGCAATATCCTTGGCAAATCTCAATAATGGGATAGCAACTGAAGAAACATTGTGATTCAAGGAACTATTTATTATGTTCCCATATTCACCTTCAAACTAGGGGTAAGGATTATTATGATCCTATTAAATATAATATATGTATTCCCAAGCATTTCTTATATGAATGAGGTATGGGTTTTGTTATTGGATATCATCCTAAGTTCTAATAAAATGATTGTCTTAGGGTATATAATCAAATTCAATTTGATTCATATAATCACCAATACATGAAGTTTACCAGATGATAATTTACACATGATGTCTTATTTAGTAGACATTGTAACTACAATAGTACATTCAGCATTTGAAGAACCCTAAAAATCATCCATAAAGGATATAAATAAGAGGATTTATGATGAGTTCAATGTCCTCCATGTTCACAAATTTAAGAATCAAATATAAAGGTTGACATAAAATTTTACCCTATGGTATACTAGGATATTTATGCAAATAACATGCCTAAATTATTAGAACCCATAAAGAGAACTATTCATAGAATGGAAAAATACTAGTTCTTTGCTGAGTGTACCATAATCATGATATAAGGAAACAAAGAACACCCCTTATACTTACCATGAATTATCTTGGACAAAGTGGTTGAGATATTGGTAGTCAATTGGTTAATAGTGTTCATGTTCAGTTATATAATGCTAAAGAAATAGTTGTACACCTAACCCTTCTCAGAATTGGTCAAATGCAATATACAAGGTGGAAATACTTTCAATTTGTGGGGAAACTTAGGATATATTATGGATTGAAATGGGAAGCAATTATACATTGGGATCCAAGGAAGAATGTCATGGAAGACATAAAGAAATACGATAAAAATATAAGAATCAACTATGGGCACTAGTCTTATAGTCTTGGTATTTTATTCATGAATGCCAAGGATGTTACCTAAGTTGGTACAAGGATGCACAAAGTAAAAAATTCAATGATTATATCCAAATAGAACTTATATGATCCTAAAATTACTGAGGAATATGCCAAGAGGATTAAAAGATAACAATAGGGTTCTACACCTATTTATGTTCCCCTTACTCAAATAGAAGAAAATATGTAGGAAAAAGTTTGACCATATGGGGAAGAAAATGATGAATATAATGCTGATGCATACTAAAAATACTATATACATTTGATGGATACAACTTCTCATCAACATACAACTAGTATAGAGGGATATACTAGTATTAGTGGAGCAACTTTGTTATTCTCTATATTACCTCTACCTCCACTAACCATAGTGAAACATGTAAGTCTTAGTAAATTCCATTCTCAAGGTCCTATTATTTATCCCATGGGGTAACCATATTCACCTCTAGTGACTCCCATAGTGGTCACTACCTCTCCCACTTACTTACCACCTACTACCACTATAACCCCTTCATCTCCCACTCTACCTCTTCTAGGGCAATCCCACAGTACTACTAACCCACCAATTACTTATAATATAAATCCCAAAAATATTATAGTATCACCTCAAAAGGTATAAATAGAGGATAAACCTAAAAAACATTTAGTGGAAGAAAATGATAAAATAAGGAGCTAATAGAGTTTATATCCTATTGAAGTATGTGTTACTTATGAAAAGGATAAGAAATTGAAGAAGAATGGGTATAAGAATAGACACTGAAGAGACATAATCATGTTAGGAAATAATGGATGAGGATTAATAATGTGGGTGGATGAAATAAAAAATAACTCAATCTGGAGGGACTTAGATATTATGGGAATATGAGGAAGTTAATCAAGAAAAGTTAGAGTAGTAGCAACTAATTTGTTATTGGATATATAAAGAGATATGGAATTTTATGCTAATTAAGAATTATAATCCTTATTATAGGGTAAATCATTAACCACCACCCCATACTCTCCATCTCAAGGTTCTATGATGATGATTATAGTAGAAATCACCCAAAAAGTAAGTACACAAGTTCCTCATTCTTTAGTAGTTTATTCTATGGCTACTAGTAAAATTGATGTATCAATAACTAATAATTATTTATATTATTTAATCCTAAAAAATGATTCCCATGTATCCATATTGATATTGTTTCTAACCATAGTCTTGTTTCCCATGATTCATGCATGCCCCCAACCCCTTTGCCAAACTAACTTGATAGGATTCCTCCCATTATGCTTATTAAAATAAGTTTTGCTTACTCATATGTCAAAAATTACATGTCAAATATGATTTACACCCTAGTGACATACTCTTTCTTTAGTGTAGTTGGCCTTTAGTTCCCTAGGACATCAAGGAAAGTACACTTTTAATGTTTGGTATCCACCTCCATTTTTTATACACAGGAAACACCTCATAGGTTATCCATACATTTGTGTATTCCCATTAGATAATAGTATTATATATATTCCCCAATAGTCTCAGTGTATAAGGTAGTTGGGAAGACCGAATATATCATAGATACCCTAGAAAAAAAGGAAAATCACTGGATGGATGAAGGACATACCATCTTTCCCTAAATTAGGAACACATTCCCCTACATCAATGTATCTTCCATGGAAACATTTTTATTCCACTCTTACAACCATAGAGCAAACTGAATATCAATTTGTATTAAATGTCCCCTTGTGGATTCAATAATTAAAACAAGAGGAGGTAAGTAGATAAGACCTAGTGATTGTGGAGAAACCAATGGTCAAATTATCTTTTGAAATATAAAAAATCACCTAAGGAAGGTTAAGAGGAAAACTATGATTGTATATGGATAATAGGTTGTATTAAATCAAAGGGAAGATATATTTTCTCTAACAAAAAGGAGGAAAATGAACCCCTCTCACCTATATAGATATAGGGAAGATTGTTATAGATTTGTAGATGCTACTGGGTGCACGATAAAGTATAAAAGATATGACAAGTTTGTAAAAAAGTCATAAGAGATGAGTGTTATTCAAGCTATAAGTAAAATTATAGATAGTGTATAAGGTGTAGCTAAAAATTTATATGACATTATTCCATTAATAATTTATGAAAAGGATACATCGAAACCTAAGTAGTGGGATATACAAAAAAAATTTAGTAATATGAAAGTTATGGATGGTAATCTCTATGTATTAATCAGGGTGATGAGAAACAAGGCATATGTGCATTCAAAGTTCATAATATCACTAGAAGATACATGGTCCTCAAATTACATTGCTGATAACATGCATAACTTGTTTGAGTAGCATTGATAAATGTAAAATTTAGTGCAACAATTTTTAAGTTAAGAGAGAGAGAGATGATATTTTTTTTGAAGGACATGATTATCACTATTGTGAGCACTCATCTTTGGAAGTTAGTTACTAATAACATTTTTGAGAACCTCCTATGCGATGCAACATGTAGCTTTCAATCAAAAATTAAGGAAATGTTTCACAAAACTAATGAAGAGATCATTCAGTTGGTGAAATTTTTAAGAGACAAGGTTATATGGACAAAGACACTCTATATGGGGTTTATATTTGCATTGATGATAAATAATAAATTCTTGGATAAGTTTCTATAGTTGTTTTAAAAGGTCTTTTATTGATTTTGAAACTATTGATATTGACTTTTAGGCCAGGGATGGATTATATTCACAAATGATGACTATAAATAAATAATTGCAGTAGTGGGGACACCACTAACATCTCCATAGGTCACTCATTCTCAGTCCCTAATGTATAAATTAGTACAACAATTGACATTACCAACCTATATGTTACTTCCCATATTCACCATCACAACTGCATTGGTGTAAACTTCTATCACAACTCTAAATCTAGCATGTCTACAAAGCAGTGCCCATTGGAATTGTAATTCATATTAGAAATACATCTTCAATAACCTCAACAAGCATCCAAATCCCACCTTTCAGTATTGCCACATCATAGGTAGATTTTGACATAAGTACATGTTAAAGTTGTAACATGCATCTATTTTGGACCTTCCTTTTTTTATAAAATTCTTCTGGCAAAAACATTATTTATAATCACATTATAAACATGTGCATACTCTACACAAGTTTTCACATACAATATATTATTACATAGTGTAAAACTAGACTTTTTGGGAGAGATGACATGTTCCCATCCCAAGATTATATATACATGTATCCTCATTATTCCAAATTTTGATAATTGTTCTACAATTGGTCTTGATGTGAAAATAATTTTTTTATCTAAATTTATGAGTTTATTAAGAAGTTACATCAATTTAGTATCTTAGTATTTTGGTTATCCATGAATATTCTTTCGATGTAATTACTCATATTGTGCAGTAGATGACTTGAGTGATTTGGTGTAATAATCATAATTTCTCTTTGTATATGTGCTATTACAATCTTACAAATTAATCGATATTTAATTATATATACTAAATGTCATTGTAGTGTTATTTTTTTGGACACTTAACTATGTTTGCCTATTGATATGATAACAATAACTTGCATCAATAATTATTCCCTGAATATCTATTTAACTCCTTATTCAATATTGAGATTAAAATAATCTTGTTTTAATCAAAAACCATCTTTCCTACCATACTTTCCCTTTTTTTTGAGTTTATTTTGATCCTAGCGAACATAGGTTAGATTCATCATCAACCCACCCATATCAAGTAGGTTTAGACTCATGCCACATCCAAACCATTCAAGGTAAATAACTATTGTGCTCGTTATTATTCTACCACTAGGTCATTTACAAAAGCCATTACCCTATAACTTGTGCCTTAGATTCATACCTCATAAGGTTCCCTTGTGTGCATAAAACCAACATCAACAAAGATATTGTATCCCCCAGATTTATAGATTGTTTTTGAAACAAGATTGCCTTGGATCAAGAATCCTTGGAGGGAATGGGGTTCAATAGACCTCTCATAGTCATGATCTAAAAATTGTAGAAAGGTTATACGATCGTTGTTTGTTAGAGAAAATAATTGAAACTATTTTTCTAATGACTTCCTCTATTTATTGATTTAACAACTATGTTTCTTCCCATGCATTATCATCAGACATGTCTTCCTAACCATATTTGAAATCTGACACCATCATTCTAACACAACTCATCCAACCACCATTAGGGATGGAATAAGTAATCCAAGTTACATTAACCCTTATCATGCATGTGACAATAACTACCACATTAATTGTGTATTTAATAATTATTTAGAAATAATAAATAAAACTTTTGTAACACATCTACCTAGAGTGGACTTCACATAAATCATAAATATGACACCTCCCTACATTCCCTTTATAGATTATCTTATCTTGTGTTAAAATAAAAGTCCTGTGATCATAATTATGTGTCCCAAAAACTAAGCCTAATAATGTACTATTAACATACCCAATTAAAAAAGTCATGCATATATAAATTTATGTGTGTATATTTATGTCTACACATGTGATGAATAAATATCACACTCAAAGCAATCTATCATTCTCATGATGCATTACTTAACTAAATATATCTTATGCCAATAGGTTGGACATTATTAGTTCAATTAATTTAAATGCATAGATATATAGTATCACTTTAACCATGGTAAAAAGTATGCACTTTCTATTATAATGACTAAGTGTAGTGGTACTTTATAAATATGGGAATGAGAACATTCATTGACATTCAAAACCTATTTCTTAATGCCTATTATGACATTAAGTATTCTTTGTATGTTTATCCTCCCTAATAATGTAACACCGGTTCATTTACATTTTACAATATAAGATTGAATGGTAAAATTATGGCATTTAAAAAAATTTAGGCATTCATATTTGTCAATAACTCATGCATGTGATTTAGCATGGCTTAAAGAAGTTTTAACTTTAAATTATAGGATTACAAAGAGCCTCTTCTATTACCATATCAGAGTTTCTTCAATCATTCGGGCTTAGTCATATTTATTTATGAAAAGGATAATTAATGCAAGCGCTTACCATAATCAGGTAATTTAGCATATTTCTTAAAATCTATCATTGGATAATAAATACACTTTGGTTACTTATAAAATGTTGACATTATCATATCAAGCAAGTTTATATCTAAAATTTATATAAAATAAGGTTTTAATAGTTTCATAGTCCTTAAAGGACTCCAGCTTCCATTTAATTTAAAGAAACAATCACATAAAACTTGAATCTCTTTTATGGACCACACAATCAAACAGAAACTTTAGATCCGTCTTAACAGTACTCATATCCAATGTCCTTTTAAGTTATTTTTATAACACAACTTGGTTCATCAAAATTTAAAATTAATTAAATTTAATAATGTAAACTTATACCTTTACCACATCTAGGCAAGAACACATAACTAATCCTCTAACAATACTCCTTATTTTCCATAATTATACAATTCATATGATATCATGACATTCAGGGCATACATTTATTAACAGTACGTAGTTATACATAAAGAAGTCAACATGACGGTTAAGACCCTATTCTATATAAATTAGAAGTTAGTTTTATTTGAAATTGAGTACTGATAATTTACTGGTTATATCTAGTATGTAAACATTCTATGAGTTACAATATATGAAATTTTCATAACATTCACACAGGGCCAATTTAGATCATTAATCACATAATAAGTAACAACACATTTTTAATAATATTAAGACATTTAAAATGTTGTGATATGAATAATCATAACACAATTCTCTTGTGAATGTTGTGACTAATTCTAAACTGAACATAACCATACAATACAACAATTTTTTTTATTGATAAGAATATAGGTATTACTTTTTTGTATTAATGAAAAATCTATGCTGCAAGGTTCATAGAACACATTTTACACAAATATGTGTTCTATTATTTTATGGATAATTTCTCAAAATTTATATTATAAATTCTTCTTCTATCAAAATTTTATTTTCAAAATATATAACTAAAAGAAATTTTAATTTTATTGTAGCTAAATAATAAATCATATTTACATTATTAAATGTTTGTAAAAAGTATTGAAACACTAACAGATAACCAACATAAATTTTACAACAAATCCAATTACAATGACAAAATAAATTTGAATTATACTATTTCTGATGGTCTTTCATCCTACACTAATTGAATGACATTTATATGTAAATATGCATAAAATTAACATGTTTCTCCATTAATAACATCATAAACTCCACATTATTAGATTCAACAAAGCATATATGAAAAATTAATAAGGTGAATCAATTAATACTTTACACAGTATATAATCATCTATCTATGTCTTATCTCGTAGTAGACTTACTTCTCGTGCATGTATAAGCTAACTCGATCTAATCAAATGCTTTTGGAATCCATTCTAGTTAATACCAATTATTAGATATAATATTACATAGAAAACCAATTTGAACGGAGCATGTAATAACATCAAGTATTGTCCTTAACATGGTGACCATTTTCTAGGAACACTTAAGTTCTTTTTTTAATGTAGGGTATGCATTTGCATAAATCAAAAATTAGTAAGGAGTGTAGGAAATTTGATAAAGTTTCCATAAATCTCATCATTCAGTTTTTCTCTGGGTTAATAGATTAATTAATTCTCAGCCTTGTGTTTAATTTGAAATATATTTTATGCCACAATGTTTTTATTTATTAACTTAAATGTATCATTGTACATGTGCTTCTAATAAATAGAATTTATGTTATGTTATAGTTATTTAGAGTGATAAATGTGTGGTTGTATTTATGTGTAATACAATTTTAAAATTACTTTATGTCATGATATAATTATTTAGAGTGATAAATGTGTGGTTGTATTTATATGTAATATAGTTTAAAAATTACTTTATACTATGCTATAGTTATTTACACCAATAAATGTGTGGTTGTATTTATATGTAATATAATTTTATTTTAAAATTATAATATAATGATTTTCAACTAAAAATGTGTGATTATAATTATGTATTAAATATATCTATTACAAACCATACTCTAATCAATACACATGTACTAATTTCATCAAATAATTTTTATGCTTTTTAATCATGAAAGTAATTTTATAAGAATATAACATTTTGTCAAACAATTATCGTACATTTTAATTGTGTATAATTTTAAAACCATATAAACACTCTATTAAAAAATTATCATGTGTTTTAAAAATGTATAATTTTAAAACCATATAAACATTCTGTTAAACAGTTATCATGTGTTTTAAGCATATGAACAAATTTATAATCATGTACACAAAAAAATTTCTATGCATTCTATGCATGCTCTAATCTTACCAAACATATAGACATTTCCACAAATAATTCAAATGCATTCAAAGCAAGTTAAAATATTTTTAAGCATATATAGACTGTTACAAACTATTAAAATGTATTGGAAGCATGTGAACATCTATATCTATCTATATATATATATATATATATATATATAATTAACATGCATTTTATGTATGTGAGCAGCTTGATAAGTATATATATAATTCATCACACAATTACTATATATTTTTGGTATGTGGACATGTTAACAATGTAGAAATATATTTAAATTATTATCATGTATTTCAAGAATATAAGAATTTTTTTAAAGCATATTCAAATTATCATGAATTTTAAGTATGTTGGCACCTTATTCGGTAAATAAATCTTTTATCAAATAATTATTATGCATTTTTAAAATGTGGGTAGATCGATAATTATATAGACAATTTATCAACTATTTAATAGTAGTTTAAACATGTAAGACATTTTATCAAACAATTGACATGCATTTGTATATGTATGGTTTTTTTAAAATAACATACATTTAATAATATAATATATTTTTAAAATTTTAACATATACTTAATATTGAGAAATATTTTATCAAATATTTAATATAAATTTATATATAAAACATATCAACAAAAATTCAACATACATTTAAGCAAGAGATAATTTTTATGAAATAATTAGCATACATTCAAATATGTAAAATTTTGTAGCGGAAAAAATTAAGTGCCCATTTCTAATTTCTCCTTATAAATTAAAAAATAATAAAATTCACCTTCTAATTAAAGATAAACAAATAATGTTTTCTCTTTTTCAAACAAATTGTAATCTAAGACAGAGCCAAGAATGAACATCATTTCCCTATCTTGTTTATTTAGCACACCTCAATTTTTTTTTTTTTTTGGGAAACCCAAATTGACAATAAAAATATGTTCCTTTTATCAAATAGATTGTGTATATTTATGAATATAACCAAGTCAATAAAAACCAAATAAGATATGATAATCATCCATTAAAAATTTTAGAGGATTTCATTTGACCAACCATGGTTTAAAGCTAATTATACACATGATAGAAAAGACCAAATATGTATATTTATTTATTTTAATCAAAAACAATAAATCTGATTAACGGATTCAACCGCCATGTTATAAAACCTCTTTAAAAATTGTCCACACGAAATTTATTATATCTACATAAAACATTTTTCCAGCACAGCGTAAATCAAATCAGCAAAGAGGGCATCCATAGCAAATTTATACTCAATAACAGTTCAAAAACAAAAGGGAAAACATGTTTGTGTAAGGGGTGAACTCCTGCCAACATTGGATTTTACTTTTATCCATGACATTCTTTGTCCTCCCTGCTACAAAGGTACACCGTTCACCTTCCCTTTCTCCGTTTTCTTTCCTATATATATCGTTTTTATATTTCTTCTTATCACTTGGTTAAGGAAGTCAAGTGTCCTTTTTATTTCTAAGTTCATTTTTTTTTAAATTTATTCATTTTAAAATTATTTATTTATTATCATTAAATAATAAATATTTATTTATTATTAAATATTTATAATATATTTAATATTTATTTCTTTTATCATAAATTACTTAATATTTAAAAAGTAATCTTGAATACATGACCACCTTTAACATAGCCCTCTGATAGGTAATATTGATTATCATTTAAAAAAGAATTTTAGGCCATCAAATAATTAGTTTGAAGTTATATCACTGTACATTTATACAAACCAATACTCTTTGTTCCTAAAACGTCCACTTGTCTGGGGTCTCAAGGGTGATGAGATACTTGGAACAATTAAGTAATATAATTTTAAAATCCTTTGTAGCATAAGGTGATGTTAAGAGGTAAGAATCCCTTTCTAAAACGTAAATTAACGGAACCATATCTAACATGCTTAAAACCAAGTTATATTGTTTGATAAATTAAATGTGATTTTTGTATTGATATATAACATCCACGTAACTGTTATTTTTAAGCCGGAGGCTTACTACGGAGAGGCGAAGCCCCATGATTCGTCTCACAAGACAAGAAAATAATATTCTGTTTACAATTATAAGATGTTGACACCAGGATGCAGGCAAATTAAGGTTTCATAAAACTCTTGCATCATGGAAATGCCGGGTGAAGGCTCTGCGCCCGTTCCTTCAGCCTATGGCAGAGAATAAACACATTCAATGGCCTTCCTAACCAGCCGCTCGCCCCTTTCCTGAGTCTCCTGCAAGCTCAAAAGCTGCTCTACCAGCCCGTCAGGCAGAGGGGGTGGATGCATTCCCGGAACTCCAAGTGGCTCAACCGGCGGCACTGCTGGAAGATGGTGTTGGTGGGCGAGGTTTTGGTGTGGTGTAAAAATTGGTCCGTCTTATCGCTCGTTTCTCTGTAGCTAAATCCTTCTGTAAAAATGCTGGTGAATTCAAATTGGAAAAATGATCTTGATACTACTTGGATTATGGTTTTGCAATGATAGTTTGTTGCTTGCAGTCACGGTTAACATGAAAAGGAAGAGACTCTTACCAAGCTCCTATTCAACTTGTCCTGAGTGTTTCATCATACAATGACAGAGATTTATCAGTTCCATGGTGCAGATAGATCCTTCCCAGTCCTCAAATGTAGATAGTTTTTCTACAAATAATTCACATGTTATTGAAAGAATGTAATTTTAGATTCCTCCTAAAATTTCTAAAACTCAAACTTAAATTTACCGGAGAAGCAAAGGCACCTGGCTGGTGATCGAATTCTGTAAATGGGAAATAGAAACCGTAGAAAACCTCTCAACCCCTCTTCTACTTATATGCAATCTAATTCCGTAAAAATGGAACCTACTAATAGAACTTTTCAAAAAAATCAATTTATTTTATAAATTTCAATCTTTTTTCAAATACAGTAGCTATATAAATTTAATTATATTTACTAATTCTAATTTTATAATCTTGTTGCTGTGGGTATCGGAAAAAGATTTTACCTCAGCTTAAAATAAACGGGTTCAATGGAATGTTTGTGAATACTACCCAGTTTGTGGTCGTGGTTGCGGTTAAGAATCAACTTTACACACAACATTTTCAGGAAAGGATCCCAATGAGTCGAAAATACCTTTACATGGCTGAATGGTTGAATAAAAAATCCCTTGACACAGCTATAGGCCGCTCTGATTAAAAATGTCGCTGGCATAATAGGTGCTCTCCATAGGCCGCGTGTATAAGACTCAACCATACAGTTAACACACACGTTGGAGCTGTCAAATGCATTTTGTTATATTCCGCCCTTTATTTGCTGTGCAGCTTAAAATGCATGAAGGCTTGGAGTTGGACAGCTTCTCTTCTCTTATTCGATAATTAAAACGGCGATAAACAGCTGCGTAAGATGAGTTTTAAAAATTATAGGTAGTGAGCCAGTAGAAATAAAGCCAAATGCACTTGTACAACCTAGTAAATCTAGATATGGTAGAGGTAAACAATTGCACAAAGCCATAAACTCTAACAAATTGTGTTTTATCGCTTTAGAGAACATCCTAAAAATGATGGGGGCGGAAACATAAACCCAGTTTAATACCATTGTTAATTTTGACTTTGAAAGTGTAATCATTATGGTAACGATAAAAATATGCAAAGGAAGAAAATATATAAAAATATATTATATTTTTCAATGTTTGGGATATTATATTTATTATTATGGTGATCACTTTTTATTTAATTTTGAAAAGGAAATAAAATGAAAATAGAAAAAAATTTCATGTACATAATATTATAAAAACAAAATATTTAATTAAATATTGTAAAGAACTTATATATATATTTATATATATATATATATATATATATATAAATATATATATATATAGTTATATATATTTTATTTTAATAAATTATAAAAGTTTGGAGAGAATTACATTTTTTGAAGAGGCAAAAGTATTATTTATAATTTTATAGGAGAATATCTTATAATTTCAAATTTTAAAATATAATTTTGACAAATATAAGATACTTAAATAATATAAGGATTTGTCTCAATACAAAGGTGATGTAAGCAAACTCTAAATTGTACCAATAAAACCTTCAAACTACAAAATAATTAAACTCAACTATAAAACAAAGATTAAATGAACCCATTCTCAAAATAAAAATATATGCCTTGATAATTTTGAAACTTAAAAAATAAAACTATAAATAACATCAATTAATATATCAATTGACAAATTATGTGAAGAGATTTTTTTTAATATCGATATCTATAAAGTGTAATAACACAGAAACCTTGACATACAAACCAAATTTGATTCTATGACTCAATTACAATGAAAATAATTTGAACATCCAAATCTTTGAAAGATATTTATTTAATTACATATTATGAAGTAAATTATTTATTTTTATGTTTAATTTTAAATTTGTTGTGTAAATTTAGTATTTTGTATATTATTGGAAAGTGTAGGTAGTAGTAAAGTAAAGTATTATAGAGTGAAATATTTATTTTTATATTTAACATATTTTCAATTTTTATATGTCATTTTCAATTTTAAATTTAATGTTTATTTGTATTTCATTTTTAATCATCATATTTCAATTTCAATTGTATATATCAATTTCAACTTTAAATTTGATGTTTATTTATATTTTACTTACAATTTTTTCTTACTTGCAAAAATATATTTAAAACTCATATTGCATTATCTACACAATATAAATTAGAATTCCTCCAACTTTTTCTGTACTTTTGGGGCAACTACTAGTTGTAATACAGTCTTCAAATTAAACATGACATAACCCAAGTTAATAATTAAGGAATTCTACTCAAGAAATTGTATTAGCTAAAATAGAAGTGCAAAAAATTGTGTTGAAAATAAAATTCAAGCCAATATTTATAATTTATGCCACTGTGAAAAAAAGGGGTATCAATATACCCCTATAAAAAGAAAGAGGAAAATGAACAACGAATCTTATAAAGTAAATGCCTACAAAATCTAACGAATATTCCAAAGGAATGAATAAAAATAGCTTTAATGAATCTTGTTTTATGAACAACACTGATGATCGGTATGTATTTCATATAAATATAATTAAATGATTTAAAATGGAGTGTTATAGTATGCTTCCATGAAACAACTAGCCTTTGTAGCTTATAAGAACAATCACTAGGTACATAACATACTTGAACAATCAGTGAAGTGTTATTACTACACAACACCTAGCTTTAATGATGGCTATGGAATGTAGATAAAGTAATTCAATATATCCAAAGAATTCAAAGTAAAAGATGGGTATAAAAAAGACTAAAAAGAATCAAATGAGTGTGCCCAATATGCCACATGAATAAAAATATACAAGATGAAAAAAGCACCATTTATGTTGACCAAGATCCTACATGTATCCAAATGTAAAATCTTGCATCTAATAATAATGTAGTTTATGAGTATTTGTATATGTGCACCTATATACACAAATATGTGTGTGTGTGTGAGAGAGAGAGAGAGAGAGAGAGAGTGTGTGTGTGTGTGTGTGTGTGTGAGAGTGTGAGAGTGAGAGAGAGAGAGAGAGAGAGAGAGAGAGAGAGAGAGAGAGAGAGAGAGAGAGAGAGAGAGCACAAATACATACATACATTTGTATGTATGTATGTAAAAATATATATACCTATATATGTGTATTTATGTATATATGTATGTATGTATGTATGTATGTATGTATGTAAGTACATACATACATACATACATGTTCTTAGAAACATGAGATATGAGCTTAATTTTTTTCATTCTCATTGGATCATTATACCCATATAAATTATTCATATATTGGCACAACATTATCTACATGGATTGCCAAATGAGATCGCAATGTCAGATTCATATGAAACAAAATTTGGAACTATCTTTTTCTAACACTCTAAATAGAATAAAAAGGTTTGATTCTCAAAAATGTTCAAATGAAAATCAGGGAAATATTTTCAATGAGATTACTCCATATGTAGATTTACAACTTGTATATGAATTCAACAAATAAAATGAACTAAATATTTACAAAAGAGATGGGACATACGAATAAATTTTCATAAAATATAATGAATAGATAAAATATAATCCTTTTGACTTGAATCTTTATAAAGATTTAAGCATTGGAGTTACTGAGGATCATCTTATAAAATTTCTCCTTCTTATCATCTCAAAAAATGAACTTTGAAATTGATATAGATCTCCTCTCAAACACTCTTACTAGTATTATTAGAAAAAAAAATATTATACCATGTTATAATTGAAAAGATAGTCTATAGATGTCCAACATAGAGGCCATAAACATAAAGTATCTATAAAAAATAGATATTCACCAATAAATACATCATGTTTTTAACTATGTATTATATACAACATATTTGTGAAACAAATAATTGTTGCATTATAACAAGACTTTATTAAAGACTACTTTTTCACTAGCTTAGGAGATGATACTAAGGACCATGACATTCCATAGGAATATGAAGGGTTTTTAAATAGTAAAATGAATATATAAATGGGGTATTACTATTAGTGATGTACATGGTGTAATCATTCTTAAAGTTATACGTTAACCTTCTTATACATGTGAAGATAATAAAAACATTTATTATACATTTATTAATCATGTGCATATAATAAATTCTTTTTCGATACTACATATACTTAAATAGATTCACATAAAATATAAATATAACATAATCCAATTTTATAATAAATAATTGATACTTTTTTTATATAATGAAACTAATGTATTATAATTAAACATATATTTCTCCTGCTAACAATAAATTATATATTATAATTGAAAACATTGATTACAAATATCAGTAATACCCCTAAAAAAAATTAAAAATATTGAAAATAAAAAATAAAATAAAAAGTGTATACATACAATGAACTTTTTAAACTCGAAAAAAAAATTAAAAAAATCACCTTTTACCAAGAAATATTTTCAACATATAGTTATGTAAAGGTTGGAAAAAATATTGATAAGTGACTAGAATTTTTGGACACTTAAAAATATAAATTTACTAGACATGAGGATAATGTTAAATTTAAAAATAAAAATAAATAAAATAAAATAATAAAACTTTACATATAAATATAAAATAAAAATTATAAGACTATTAAAACATCAAAATTCATTGAGGTTGAACATATATCCTAACCAAATAAATAAGTAATAATAATATAAAATTTAATAAGTAACACACATGAATTAAATGTTAAAAATATTTATATAAACACTTGTATAAGTTATGTGATTAAAAATAATATATTTATTTCCAACATATTTGTAAATAATATTATTTAACATGATACCATTAATATTTGTAATTGTATTTCTATATATAAGATATTAAATCATAAAAACCATGTAAATAAGTTAAATAAAATATTTTGATGGGTGATATTTTAATTTAAAATATGTAAATAAAAAGACACCATAGAATGTACATGCAAGGATGGATAACGAGCTCACAAGCTATGATATCATCAATGTATTTTTTCATGTTGAAAGCACCATAAATATGATTCTCATATCTATATGGGAAGCTATTTGAAGGTCACGTTTATGCCACAATATCGCTACTTTGAGTTTGGATAATTATGTTCATGTTGGTCTCATAAAAAAGCTATAATTTATAGTAGTAAATATAGTTGATTTGAAATTTTGAGAATATTTTGAGGGGATTGATATGAATACTAAAGAAATTCACTATCTATTTTTAATTTATAATAAATTAGATATGATTGTAACATAGCCATTTAAACTAAAAAAAATTGGAAACACTTCATAATGATGTTATTATTTTAATACCTCTAAATTAAAAAAATCCATATATGATACCAAAATAAAAACTACTCTATATGACCATAAAGTTATATCTACTTCAAAGTTAATACACAACCTAAGGTAAAAGAACTATAAGATATAATCTTTCCTTACGTATTAGAGCATGTGTAAGAATCTCCATTATCCAATAAAACAAATTTACATTTGATTCAACAACTAGATATATTAGGCACATCCTCAATTCTAGAACACTATTTGCAAATCACCTTCCATGTGATCACCGACAGTCAGAATTTTAGAATATATATCAGTTGGGTGCGAAAAATTAAGATTACATTCAGCTAATAAGGGAAGGTGAATTGCTCTGGAAAAGATTCATCTTTTAATGAATACTTAGATTTTGATTAATTAAATGCGGTCGATGGTGATCAACAAATAATTCCTGTGCAAATGGTTTTAACATAAGTAGGTGAAATCTCGTAGTATATTTGGATATCTGAAAATAATCACTGAAATTTTGGAAAATCATGTTCCTCTTGTTGAGATGTGAGTGAAGGCACTGAATTATACACTTAAGGGATTTTCAGCCAGTTGGTGGGCTATGTATATATAGAGTGACTTCTCTTGGGAAGAGGCATTCGAATTGTTGAAAGACTAATTCTAAATTTTACACAGAAGTCGCTAATGTTTTAGGATGGAAAAATTCCAGAATAACTTATTCCTTCATTCGTCGATGTATGCAAATTGAAAGATATCGCGATGAACTATCAGGTCCATTTTTCTTTTAAAAAAATATTACCACAATTTCCAAGGTCTAGGTACATGCATAAATAACACAAATCAGTGAGTAAAACATGGCTTTTGATATTATAGGATTTCATTAAAAAAAATTAATGGAGGATCAAGATTTGTTGGTGATTAAAAGCTTTAAAATATTGAGAATATTCTTTTGTCATGGGCGAGAAGAGGATATACCGCTGGTGACTACGTAAAATTCTCAAGCTGACGTAGAGACCACCATTCATGATACTACAGAAAAATGTACATATGGCTGGCAAAATAAACTGTGTATTTCGAAGTCCTGCAATATGAACTCGAATAGTGCAAGTTCCTATACACACACAAACAGTGATGAAGACATTCATCTAAAAGGATTGTTTGAGCCTGTAAGTAGCATAAACTGACGGAAAATAAGAATGCAGATAAGGCTGAAGATGATTATCTAAAAAAACTTTAATATCATAAACTAAGTTAGAGTGAAGTAGCGCACTCCAGGAATGTTTAATCAATTAAAATCTATTAGGAACCTCTATGAAATATGGGTGGAAAATATTGGTACTTAGGTGGCACCAAAGATGATAACTATGGGATACTACTATAGAGAGTGACATGTTTATTTATTTTTCAATTGTTGCAAGACTATAACGTTGTTTTTCCCACAATGTTCAATAAAGTCAAGGTTATAATCACCTCATTGGGAGAGATGCAAATTGAAACTAAGGTGTGAGCATGCCAATTAAGAAGCGACCATATAGTATGAATACAAACATGACAAATAGGGTGAAAGAATAAACTTACCATATATGTTCGATCATTGAGTCATTTATCTATTTGAGAATTCATACTAGATATGTCCTATGGTTAACTATGCGAAGAAGAAATGAGAAATTTGGGTTTTCGAATATAATCTCTCACAAAATGATCCATTCACTCTTAATTTTACTGATAATGTGATTTAAACAATTGTAAGGCATGATTTCTACTCATTTAGAGATGGTTTTAGTGGATATCATAAAATCTCCATTGTAACTGAAGACTAGACAATAAATATTGTCACAACAAGGTGGGGGGCGTTTTATTATAAAGAGATGCATTTTGGAATGAAAAATGCAGAAGCATTTTATGATAGAGTCATAATTACTTATTTTAATGACTTCATCCAAGAATTTATGGAAGTACACCTAGATTGTTGAATAATGTTCCAATTATTTAAGGAACACTTGCCTAATTTATGAATTAATACTAGAAAGATGTGTGCTTTGAATTCCATGGAATTCAAGTATTTTTTCCCTCACTATTTGATGTGATGCTTGGACATGCAGTTTACACTGACACAATTTATTTGAACGAGGAAAACATTATGGTAATAACAAAGCTCACGATTCATTTTAAGAGGCCATATCCCAAACCCCGTTAGATTCATTTAGGCAAATCTGATTCATAGCTTTGATGAATCGACATGTCCAAAATGTTCTTCAAATCACCATTCCATCACATAGATTTAGGTACCAAATAGATTACACTTTATTTTTGACATATATACCTTCAGTTACAAACAAGGTATTTCCACAATTATAGCCTCACTTACAAACAAGGTATCACCATTACCCTCTTCTTTAGTGTGGCTTGATTATCGGTGATATAGGGATCTTCTTCTTTGGGGAGAGATGAATAGATTTGCCCATGGGAAAGACAAACAACTCTTCTCACGATAGAGCAGAACGACTATGACTGTGATAGAGCTGAACACCGCTACCACATTCATCTTTACCATCGACATCCATTATTCTCTACCATAGGTAGAGCCACTTACCATCAGCTAAACCATGCACCTTTACCATTCAACTAAAACATTTGGCTCTGTCGAGGGTAGAGCCATTCAGATTTACATCTGATCAAACTGTTAGGCTCTACCATTTAGTTAAGCCATCTGACTCTATCATTCGGTTGAGCCACCTAGTTCTAAAATTTGGTCGACTCATCTAGATAAGCCATCCAGCTCCACTAGTGCATGTTGTGCAGGTGTGGCCATTGTACTAGGTTTATGGCCTCAGGAGTCAATCTTTAGGGTTCAGCGCTCCATAATCCATCTAGAGCATATGGACTCATCAAATAAAGATCATTGAAAAATATGAAACCCTTGGTGACATAAAAATTAAATTGTTGCATGGGTTTGATCTTTATGTCCCCCAGGGTTTCCCCTTTTTCATATGGTGTATTGTTTTGACTAGTTTGTATATTTCTGTATGCATTCTAAAGATATCCAATTGATCTAAGACATGTTTTTTAGGAATAGCTTCGTCAATTTTTTATTCAAAGGTGCAAATGTCATGTTTTATTTTTACATTTACTGCTTATCTTTCAAGGTTTGAAATTTTGGCTTCCTTATTATTTTCTTTATTTCATAGTGTCATTTAGTAATGTTCTTTGGTGTTGTTGTTCATTGTGGTCATTCAACAATGTCCTTCAGTTAATCGACATTCACAAATATTTTATCATTTGATATCAGGATCGAGGGATATATGTGTGTGGAAAATTAAACTATTTTCAAAGATAATTTTGTAAAGGGTTGGTGAGCCAACCCCCAAAATAATATATATCCCTAAAAATTTGGCAATCTGGTCCCATCTATTGACCCTAAAAATTACCAAAACAAAAATTTAAAAATTGAAATATTCATTAATCTACAAATATTCACTACTAAAAAAAATCCTAGAAAAACTCAAATAACCTATTAACCTATTAGTTCCCAAAAGTTTATTAAGTTAATTGAATCCCTGTAAATCTTAGATGCCTAATTTGTTTAGCATACTTCCTATTTTCTAGTGTTTATCAGAGGTCAAGTGTCTTGTTAATTTGGTCTTTACTAGCCTTTGGTCTATCAAAAGTGAAGTTGAATTCATGTCTGACCACCTTAAGACCCTTGTTCCAATTGCCCTAGCTTAGGCCCTTTGATTTAAATTCACATTAGTGAGAAAAATTTACATGACAACACTTTAAATATGCCATGGAATTAGTTCAAAGTTTATACTAAGGTTTAGCCATGTTTATTAACATGACCAGACCTTAGTCTAACATTCATATTTGGTCCATTTTATTTCCCATGGCCCTTTGTCCTTTTATCTATCATGGTCTAGTTAGTGCTTGGTCCCTTTGTTATAAACATAGATCAAAGTCTTATCATAAAGACTCTATCATATTTATTAATTCAACAAAAAACTTAGGCTAGGACTTTATACTAAGTCCTTTATTTCCCAGAACACTAACTTAATTATTTTCATTGTTAGCTTTGAACTAATCATGTCTTACCTAATGGGTCACAATTGAAATATGCACATTGAATTTGGGAAAGATGATCTGATGGTGTATGATCAATGATGAAAAATTAAAGGACCCCAGATAAGCAAAGAGGTGACAAGTGTTGAGATCATCAGGCATAATTAAAAGTTCAATCATATTCCCACTAACTGATGGTATGTGATAAAGTGTACAGTTCCTGATTGATGGTAAGAAATAGGTCAAGATTTTAATGAAGCTTAGGGTGAACATAGAAATGAAAAGTGGCACAACTGCATGCCAAAAATTAAATGTTGGGCACCTATCAGAAGATCAACAAAGTCCATTGAGATGTACACATTTTGATCAATAGAACATAGTGAGTCAAGAATTTTCAACAATGCTATGAGAAAATACGAGATGACCATATGCCAAAAGCATGTTAACCTAACAAAACTAATAGAGTATAGAGTGCAGAAGACTCACATGACAACTAAGTAGCATGACCTCATGAAAAAGTATAGATAGTAACTAATGGTATTTAACCCCTTGGATCATGATCTGATAGAGTGCGTTCACTCACCCAAACAAGATCTGATGATGTGATATCGATGTGGACTTCTCAAAAAAGCTAGGATGAATGTGGTGTGATAAGTGTCACAACCAAAGGAAATATTGTAAAATCTATCAATAGTGTTTGACCTCTTAGATCTTGATCTGATGGTGTGAGGTAAAGATAGACTTTTAAAAAATCTCAAGCCAGATGAGAAGCCACCACATGGCAAAAGGACATTATCCCAATAGTGAATGATTATGGAAAATTCAAAGGGCCCATGGATTATCAAATTGGAATGACTTTAGGGGTCATAATAGAGATCTAATGGCTTACAATAAAAGCTAATGCTGAAAGGATGCATATATCCTATGGATCTGACAAGTGGCATGCTCATGTTCATCATGTAGACAAGGATCTACAAGTGCTAATCTTAGGTGGATTGTTCAAATATCTAGGCCCAAAGATATGTTGACAAATGTCTTAAGGGTAACAGTCACTTTTTAAAACTATTGATGAATATAAGTGACATGGCATTGCCACATAGTCAGAGAGATCACATTTAATATGTAGCTTATAGAGCATGTGGCTTGTAGGTGAGTCATGGTTAAAAAAGGTCAATGGTTGGTATTCGATGTTGGGCTTAAAGGGTCAACAAAGATCATTTGATCATAGAAAATGAGTTCAATGGTGCTACATGAAGGTGGACACTTCAATAGAGCTCAAATATAATGTAGCATGCCACATGTCAATATATGTCAATATTTGGTTTAAAAGTTGAAATTGATGGATCCTATATGGACAAGCAAGAATTCAAAGCACAAAAGAAGGTCTTTGGGACATTAAAAAACATATTTTTGGCCTTGAATCATTTTATACCTCTACCAATATTGGAGGATCTCAACACCATAATTACAGTAGCAGGTTGTTCCATGGCATGCATAGGAGGGAGGGTAGTTGTCTAGGAGGTTTTAGCTATGCAAGCAAGCAGTCAAGGGAATATTAAAATAGCTAAACATGAGGACAAAGTCTATTTGGCCTACACTACAAGAATTTCACCTTCGATATCAAGTAAAAAGGCCTCTCCAGTCAAGAAATCAAAGGTGTTTACTGGAAATCTTCATCATTCTTTGTAAAGGAAATTAGAACAATGATTTTCTTGTGAATCGATGAAGATTTAATGCATGAAAAGGAACATTTTCTAGTTGAGATCATCATGGTGGATTTTGAAAGGTTAATTTTCCATTTTACAAATTATAACTCATAGTCCCAAATTTGAATAGGGTACAAAAAGTATAAATAGAGGGTTTCTCCTCTATTGTCAAGGTTGTTGTTGGTTGTTCTTTTTCTCTACGTATATCTTCAAAAAAAATTAGGACCAACTATTTTATTTAGGTCTTATCTCGCTTGCTAAGTTGGTTATAAGTATACAACCATTAAAAATATTTGAGAACATGTTTATGTCTCTCTTATCAAAATAATAAACTCACCATGCTTGTCCCCATGGTAGCATTCTAAAAACATTGTGTATATAATATTTTATTGCAAAGTGAATGGAAAATATTTGGGATTCTTTCTATTTCCTTTTCATGAAGTGCAGTAACATGTTTTGAAAATATCATTGACTGGTTATTTAGCTCCATTCTTACTACTGGTTGTCATTTTAAGCATAGATCTAAATTATAAAACTCTTTCTACATTTTTTTAGAATATGTTGTTGAATAACTTGTTAGGGCACCCTAGGTTTATGGACTCAATGGGAAAGATTATGAGATATTATAATTTTAGTGTATGTATCTAGGGTTTCATAATCATTTGAGTATCTGCATTTCAATCGCACCAGTGACTAAAAATTACTCCTGATAGTTCCCACTAGCTTGCATTTTAGATTTTTTCTACATCTTTGTAAATAATAATGTCATGAATACTAAAAGATACCCTAATATTTGAAAAGTTACCAACATACCACTCCCTTTCTTACAATTATCTAACTATCCTATGTTGTCGTACCCTACAAATAATACACCTTTTACTTATTATAAGTGTTATTTTCCCTACAAATGCATGAAATCATTTTAATATAGCATGTGTTTGCATCTTGTGCTTTAAATCACAGTGTTCTAGTTTTCCAATTTAACCCTTACTATTAAAAACTATATAAAATGATGATTTCAGTCATATACCCACCTATCTTCAGTAGCTTATATGTGATCTAGATCATTTTTTTTTCATTCTGTGTGACAACCCTTCCAAGGTGGATTGAGTGATTTTAGTTGTAGCTTGGTCAAATTTGTGTCTCTTTGTGCTAATAATCCCCATAGAGGTTGAATTGTAGGATCTCTCCATGTGAGCCAACTACCCCATAGGTCCTCTCACCTTGGTTCAAGTAAAGCCAGAGGTAGCAAGGAGATGACCATACCCTTTATCACTGCCTCTCAGTAATTTTATCTGTTCAAAAAATTATTGATGCCAAACCTTCCCCCAATATAATAACATATCATGGGGTATTTCATCTTTATTTTCTATTTTCTTCAAGTGAGCAACACTGAGAAAAAGAAGTGTATAACAAGAAACCAACACATTATTGGCACCATTGTTAGGGAGTAAATTGAAGTCTTTGTTACTTGTGTTACCAGGGGAATCTTAAATAAAAATTATTTCATGTTGCGAAGTTATCTCCTATTCTTTTCTAAATTTGAACTATCTAGGCCATCAACATTGCATCACTCCACTTGGGACATGCTAGGAATTGAAATGTTTAACAATTTGACTTCTGCTAAGTTTATTGAAGAGAGATGTTAAAATTGCATGTTGGAAGGTGTTTCATCCCCTTTCAGACATAATTGTTAAAATTTCTGTGTCTTTTCCTTTCATCTCATCATTAAATTCATGAATTGTGTTTTTAGCATGTATCACAATCAATTTTTAAACTGTTATGTTCTAAAATTTTGGTACTAGTGGTGACTATGATTTTATCATCTGGGTTCAAGAAAGATTAGTGCCTAGTTTGAATATCTATGTTAAATTTTAGCTTTGAGTATTTTTATGTTTGCAAATATGGAAGGATTTATATCATCATTCAAATGTGACCCATCAAAACAACTTGTCTCACCCCTAAGTATCTATCAAAGAATAGGGAGGTCGTTTTGGAGGCCTATTGAAGGGAAAAGTTCAATGACTAAGTAATGTCTTGATTACCAATATTCTAATAGTCTTGAAATTTTTGATGAACTTCCCACTTATGAGGACTTTTGTATCTCATTTATTCATTTTAAAACTCATAGTCCTACTTACTACCCATGTCCTTCTTAATCTATTAAACCCCATCCTAAACCTAATCCACAATGTCTACCGCATTCACCCCCTCACATCCCTCTGCCTATTGTTCTCCAACCTCTAATTGAACTAATCATGAGGCATAGGAACTCAAATATGAATGAACATCCTACATTACATGTTACTAGGTTTGGGGCTATATATTTTGATGACATGGAAGGTTATCCTAATAAAATCTTAAATAAAGTAAGGAAATGCCTTCCAAAATTTTAGGTGAATAATGTAGTAAGTGGTGATCAACAACTTAGGTATTTTCATAATATAATTGGAGATTATGAGGTTGAGAATGAAAATGTATGAATTAAACTATTTGTGCACACATTGGAAGAAGATGCACGAGATTGGTTCAATTTTTTTCTCCATGGATGCATTGATTCACGGGAAGAAATGAAGAATGTTTTCAGAATTAAATGTGGTGAAGGAGTTTATCCAAGGTTCTTTGTGGTTGAGGTTAAAAACATGAAGAACCCCAATGAGTATGTACAAGACTTTAACACATAGTTCAATAAATATATGATGCGACTTCTTGAGAGCATAAGGCCTACTGATACAATGTTCTTGATAAAATATTGTGATGCCTTTGATCTGAAGGTTGTATATTACTTACGCGAAAAGTATCCCATAAATATATGCCTGACATTCAATATGGTCATCCAAATTGAGAATAACATAAAGGATGTGGGAGGTCCTATGAATAAGTGGTAGTATGTGAAGTTGGTCAATCCTGAAAAAACACAATTGACTAAGAATGCTAATATTGAGGAGACGGTAAGACTCTAGCCTTTGCTATCAAAGAGATGTCATATAAACTTGTTAGGGCTGAGAAGGGGGGCGCTCATGTGTCTACCAATCATGAGAGGGATTAAAATATGAATCAAGCATATAGGGGGCTTACTTTCCATAATCAATATTGTGATAGAGAGAAGAGGCATGCACATGATGAAAAAATAAATAGATATCAGAATAGAGGAACTATGAAAGATGTACATGTTCTGTTAAATACCAAAGTGAATGTGGCAGGTTGTGATAGTGATGTTGGTTGGTGTGATAAATGCTTCCTTTCACATCCTTTATGTGATACGACTAAACCAATTGATGAAGATGTGGATGAACCTGAATCCTCACCATCTGGTGATAAGATTATGATGTTTAATTTTTAAAGTCCCTAAAGCAAGATATCATCATCCAAAAAATTGATGAGTGTTGTTACTGTTGATTAGTTTTGGAGTGCAGTATAAAAGGTATGTGTCCCAACTCATGAATTTACTTATGAGGTTAATATGGCATAGGCATATGAATTACCTATTCATAATTTTGACTTTTTAAGATCAATGATGATTTAAAAATATGATGGGGGAATTTTATCAGTTGAGGATAGGCAACTAGTAATTAATATAGTAGTTGCACAAGATAAATACTACAACTTGAGAAGTAGGCAACTAGTTGCTTCTCTTCAAGACACTACCCCTATATATACAAGGGCAAGGGTTGTAAGTAATGAATCTTTGAAAACTATAGCAGTCCCAAGTACTCCCAAAATAGTACCCATTTCCCAAGTTACTAGGCCTAAAGGTGCTCCCACTAAAAATAAAGCACGTTTACTATCCAGTATTCCCAAGAGTGTGAATGATGTTAAACAAAATCCACCTTTGAAGGATACCACTAAGCATGTAAATTCATCCCATTCTACTCCACCTTAGACCTTATGTAATTACATTCTAACTGAACGTGTTGTTACCCTTCCACCAAATACTCCTCTTCCTTAGTATAGTATATGTTATATGGCCTAGGTGTTTATCCAACTAAAAATCAATGTGCCACTTATTGAATTGTTAAGAAGACTTGAGCACAGGAAGAGGGCATTTGAATACTTGTAATTTGATAACTAGTCAGCTAAAAAAAAAATTGGTTTACCCCAAAAACCTCCAAAAAGTGATGAAGGATATGAAGAGGTTGTTGAACTCACTTTGGAAGTGTATTTGGGGACCACATTAGTAGAGAGTTAGTTGAATGTGGACCCATTTTATACAACCCTATTGATCAATGGTCATATTGTCTATAATTACATGTTTGATTCTAATGCTTCTTGTAATGTATTTCCCCTGGGTGTCTTAAATGAGGTTAGAGTTAAGATTACATTAGATTTTGGTAAGTGTTATGCCATGGACTTATGATAAGTTCCAGTGGTTGAACAAGTCAAGGGGTTGTTAATGTAGTTGGAATTACATCCATATAAGTATTTTAATATGGACGTGGTAGTTATGGACTTCTTTCCTAAGTGGGATATGTTATTGTCACATAAATGTGATGCTAACATTGGTTGAAGTGTACAAATAGACCTTTCTTATTCCACCATTCCATTAGTGGGTAAGATAGTCAAACTTTATAGAGAGCTGAAGATGATACATGTAATTGAATATCCAAAACATGCTCAAAAGGAAGTATCATAAAAAATAGATTGGGCTTGGGAACTTCATTGAGAATGTTGACACTAGTGAACATCTCATTGATCTCGATGTTGAACCTAATAGGGAAGGTGTAGTTTGGAATGTGTGTTGTAAGGGGGCTTACTCCAATCTTGAAAATGGAGTAGGGGTTATCTTCTATTCCCCCCATGGTAAATGGTTCAAGTTTTCTTTTCATTTATACTTGCACTAATAATATTGTTGAGTATGAGTCACTCTTACTTGGTCTATAAATTGCCCATGAAGATAGAATTAAAATCTTGATTTCCAAGGGTGATTTCAAGCCAGTGGTAAAGTAAGTCCATAGTGCTTATCCCACCAAAAACAAAATCTTGAAATAATATCATAATTTTGTCTATTTTTTTTTTTTAAATTCCTTGATGTATTCAACATTTTTTTATCATGATAGAAGTTTTAATGAAGAAGTTGATATACTTACAAGGTTAGGTTCTCAAATTGACATTGTAAATACAATCCCTCATTATCAGTATCAAGTGGAAGTGCTTGTTAGGCTTTCAATCCTAGATGATGCTCATCACTTGTGGGTGTTTGACGATGATGAATAAATTAAGAGGTTTATGAATTGTGAACCTAAGTTCCATAACCATCTCATAGACTTAGAATCTATGGTTTAGGTTTGTGATGGACAAAAAACCTTGTTTCTAAAGGACTTTATCAAGCTTAAAACAAACATGATCCATACAAGAATGTTAATTTTAGAAGTATATTGTGATGGAGTAGATAAAATTAAGACATGAGACTTATTTATTTCAAAAAACTTGACTGATTTTAATTTAGGTTCTCATGAGAATTGAAGGAAGGTTTGGTTGGATAGTCAACTAAGTGCAACTAATAAAAGTGCTTACATGAAGATACTAAGCAAGTACCAACATTTTTTAGCATGGTATTATTCCATTTTGAAATCATATAGGGAAGACTTGTTCCAAAATTTAATCCCATTGCAACCTGATAGTAAGCCTTTTAGGCAGAAAAAGAGAACTATTAACCCCATCTTGGCCACTAAGATGTAGGATGAGTTAAAGAAGCTAAAGGATGGTGGTATCTTTCAACCCATCAGGTATTCATCATTGGTTACAAATTTGGTCCTTGTGAGAAAGAAAAATGGTGACATTTACTTGTGTGTGGATTTCCAAAATTTGAATAAAACTTATTTAAAATATAATTACCCCATGCCAAATATGGAAAAACTATTGAAAAGTGTTATAAGATCATATATGTCCACTTTAGATGACTTCTCAAGATATAAGTAGGTTGTGGTGAGGGAATCTGATAGACACAAGATTGTATTTACATTTCCTTATGGAATGTATGTATATATGAGGATGCCTTTTAGTTTAATGAATGTTGGTGTAACATTTTAGCAAGCTATGGATGTTGATTTTGTAGGGATGATTAAAATTTTTATAGTTGTGTATTAGGATGATACTGTTGTGTACTCGAAGACTATAGAAGAACATTTGGATCATCTAGGGAAAGTGTTGATGAGATGCAGGGAGCTTAAAATTTTGCTCAATCTAAAGAAATGCCACTTCTAATTATAAAATCCCATGTGTTTGGGACATATAATGTCCAAGGATGGTGTCATTATTGACCTTGAGTGGGTATAATCCATTGACAAAGTACCCATCCCATAGCCCAAGAAGGAAATTCATTTCTTCTTTGGACAAATTAATTTTTTAAGGAGGTTTGTATCCAACTTTGTAGAGATCATGATTATTATTACTTCTATGGTGAAAAAGGAACAAACCATGAAGTGAGAGGACAGGGTTTTGCAAGCATTCAATTACATTAAAGGAGATCTAATGTCTACCCCTATTTTGGCTAGCCCTGATTACACTAAGCCATTTTAGATTTTCTCTTTCGCATCATATAAAATTGTTTTTGTTATCCTGTGCAAAAGAATGGAGATGCTTACGAGCAACCAATAGCTTTATTTATCAAATCTATGCAATTTATTTAACTAAATTACACTATCATGGAGAAATAATCCTTCACTCTCTTGAAGGATATTAAAGTGTTTAGATATTGTATTTAGAGTTTAAAGATTGTTATTTATGTCTTGCATACCATGGTAAAGGGCATCCTAAGTTAGACTAATGTTTCCAAAAAAATATGTAGGTGGGTTAACAAGTTGTAAGAGTATGAAATGGATATTCAGACCACCAAGTTAGTACAGGGATGGGTCCAGCGAAGGTCATGATTGAGACCAATTTACAATCTATTGAGGTAAATACTTCTATTTTCAAAGTTGATTCCTCGATTCTATTTAACCTATCTCCATGGTATTAGGACATTGTCTATCACTTTAAAGATCTAAATTTTCCTCATGACATGAACAAGAACCAAAAAAAGACTCTTAAGCTTATTTCCCAAAAGTACCTCTTATCACAAAATAGACCTACATAGAATAATCTGGATGAGGTTCTCCTAAGATGCATGTTAAAAGTATAAATTGTTGACCTAATTGAAGACATCCATAATGGAGTATGACATTGACATTTTTCACTTAAGATTATAGATCAAAAAATTATGAGGTTTGGTTATTGGTGGCCTTTACTATTTAAATATGTTACTCATAAAGTTAGAAATTATGAGAAGTATTAGCACTTTGATAGGAGGATGAAACCTTATTGTTCTATTCCCTTACAGCCTATCATAATTGAAGGCCCATTTAGATAATGGGGAATTGATTTAATTTGATAAATTTTTTGTTCATGAAGAGCGAAACATAGATACTAGTTACAAATGATTACTTCAAAAAATGGGTTGAGGCGGTCACTACAAAGAAAGTTACACACCAAGTGGTTATGGATTTTTTTCTAAATCAGATTAATTATAGATTTCATGTACCTATCAAAATTAATTTATGATAATTTCATGAGTTTCGAAGATAAACCATTAGTGGTATTATGCAATGAGTAAAATATTAAATTGGCATATGCTTCCAATTACAACTCTCAAGGAAATAGGCAAGTAGAAT
Source organism: Torreya grandis (assembly GCA_037957365.1). Classification (NCBI taxonomy): domain Eukaryota; kingdom Viridiplantae; phylum Streptophyta; class Pinopsida; order Cupressales; family Taxaceae; genus Torreya; species Torreya grandis. The sequence goes on from JARHVA010002853.1 coordinate 143,224, forward strand.
CTAGTAACAAGAAGTTCAAATTCATTGGATGAACATTGGAAGCAAAAAAGAATAAGTGGGGTGAGTAACCAAAGTTTTCTTTATGGGATGATAGGATCATGCCCAAGAGAGATATAGGTAAAATCCATTTTGAGCTTGTTCATATAGCTCAAATAATTTTGCCTATGATTTTATAGTTGCCAACATATAAGCACATCCATCAATTAGAAGATGATGAGAAAATCAACCAATATTAAATTAAGATGAAGCAAATTATTGAGATTGATAAATTTGAAAGATAATCTAATGATATACACCTCAATTTTGAGTAAAACATTAAGAATATATTTGATAGGAATGTCACCCCAAAAACCTTCCAAGTAGGTGATCTAGTTTTACTTTGGGACAGCATGCACAAAGACAAAGGTAAGCATGGAAAATTTTATGCCTTGTGTATGGGTCCATATTACATTAACTATTAGATTGGAATACATACTTTCTTATTGAGAGACTTGTATGGTGAAATACTAGAGCTACCTATCTATGGTAGACATCTAAAACACTTCTTTGATTGAGTTTACAATAGTGCACATAATTGTATAGTGTATAGTCTTGTTATTTTATTTATGTCACCCCTTTGCTTTGGGCCTTGCTTCTATGTTTAATTTCATATTTTTTGTCATGTGTTTATTATCATATCCTCCTTATCTATTTATGTTAGTCTACCCTATTTGTTGAGCTTTTATGGGTATCTATTGATATAATTTGGTCTATGTATTAACTCCATGGTCTAATATATTGGCACAAAATCTTACATTTTGGGGTTCTTTACACACCCATAGGGGGTGTACATCCCTAGGTGAGAGATAATTTTAGTGCCCAAAATTTAAATGAATCAATTGAGCTTTTGTTAAGCATAGATGCCTAATTTATTTAGCTCACTTACTATTTTCAAGTGTCCCTTGAAGCTCAAGTGTCTTTTTAATTTGGTCTTTACTAGCCTTTAGATTATTAAAATATAAATTGAATTCATGTTTTAACAACTTAAGACCCTTATTTCAAATTCCCTAGCTTAGGACCTTTGATTTAAATTCAAATTGGCAGGATCATATTATGAAAGAATGTTTTAATATGCCATGGACTTAGTTCAAATTATATACTAAGATTTAGTCTTGTTTATTAGCATGACCAAACCTTAGTCTAAAATTCATATTTGGTACCTTTTATTTCTCATGGCCTTTGGTCCTTTTAACTAACATGGTATAGCTAGTGCTTGGTCCCTTTATTATAAACCTAGATCAAAGTTCTATTATAAATAATCCATCGTATTTATTAATAGAACAAAAAACTTAGGCCAAGACTTTATACTAAGTCTTTTATTTCCCCTAACTCTAACTTACCAATTTTATCATTAATTTTTAGCCATTCACATCTAACCTAATGGATCATAATCATATGGTACTCATTGAATTAGGGAAAGATGATTTGATTGTGCATGATCAAGGATGAAAACTTAAAGATACCTAGGACAAGCCTAGAAGTGACAAGTGTTAATATAATGGGGCATGCTTAAAACTTCAAGCATATTCGTATCGATCGATGGTATATAATAAATTATATAGATCGTGACTAATGGCAAGAAATAGTCAATATTTTAACGAAACTCAAGGTGAATGAAAAAATATTAAGTGGCATAATTATGTTCCACAAATTAAAGCTCATGTACCTGTTACAAGATCAATGAATCAAATTGAGATGTACACATTCTGATTAATGGGGCATAGTGAGTCAAGACATTTTATTGAATTTATGAGAAAATATGAGATCATCATGTGGTAAAAGTGCATTAAGTTGATAGAACTGATAGAGCATAGAGTGTAGAAGGCCTTTAATACTTCCAAGTGACATTACCTTAGGCCCAAGAATAGCCATTATCATTCCACCCCTTTGACCATAATCTGACAATGCATGTTCACTTGCCCAAATAAAATCTGATGATGCGAGACCGATGTGGACTTGTTAACAAAGTTGAGATGAACATGGTGGTGATAAGTGTCATTACCATATGAAATATTTCAAGATTTTAGTAATAGTGTTCAACCTCTCAAATCTTAATATGATGGTGTAAGGTAAATATGTAATTTTCAAAAATCTCAGGCCAAATGCGAAGCCACCACATGGTAAAAGGGCATTAACTTGATATTGAATGACTCTGTAAAATGTAGAAAGCTCATGGATTATCCAAGTGGCAAGATCTCATGGGTATTAATAGAGATTTAATGACTTGTAATAAAAGATAATAATGTAAGGATGTTGAGAGCCTATGGAGATACCATGTGGCATGCTTGTGTTCATCATGCAGACAAGGATCTAGAAGTGCTACTCTTAGGTAGGTTATTAAAAGATTTAGACACAATAACATGTTGACATGTGTCCTAGGGGCATAAGTCACTTTTAAAAAAAATTAATGAGTAAAAGTGACATGACATTGTAATATAGGCAGACAACTCACATTAAATATGTAGTTTATAGATCATGTGGCCTATAGGCGAGTCATGATTAAACAAGGTCAATGGCTAACATTCAATTATGGGCTTAAAGTATTAATGGAGCTTTTTTAATCTAAGTAAATGAAGTAAATGGTGCTAGATGAAGGTGCATATTTCAATGGAGCTCAAATATAATGTGGTGTGTAATATGTCAATACATGGTAATATTTGAATTAAGATTTGAAATTGATGTCTCTTTCTTGGATGAACAAGAATTTAATGCACAAAAGAAGGTATGTGGGCCATTCTAGAGCATATTATTTTTATCACAAATCATTTTCTTCCTCTAACACAACTAGAAAATCTGAACACCATCATTTCAAGAGCAAATTATTCCATGGTGTGCATAAGAGGAAGGGTAATTATCCAAGAGGTTCGATCTATGCAAGCATGTGGTGAAGGACATCTCAATATAGTTACACATGAGGAAAAAGTCTTTAAGTCCTCCACCATAAGAATTTCATATTATAGATCATGTAAAAGGGCATTTTCAGTCAAGAAATGAAAGGGTTTTGTTGAAAATATTAATCATTCTTTGTAGAGGTAGTTAGAGCAATGATTTTTATTGCAAATAGATGAAGATTTTAGGCGTGAGAAGGAATATTTTCTATTTTGGAGCATCTTGGTAGATTTTGAAGGGATTCTTTGAAATTTTCAAAATTGTAACCCACAATCCAAGATTTGAATAGGGTACAAAATGTATAAATGGAGGTATTATCCTCTATTATTAAAGTTGGTTTTTTTTTTCTCTAAGTCTAGGTTCTGCCAAAAAAAATTGGGATCAACTATTATGTGTAGATCTTGTCTCGCTTCATAAGGTGGTTTCAAGTGTACATCCATTAAAAAGATTTGAGAGCAAACTCAAAATGCTTGTCCCCATGGTAACATTTTAAAAAAATGATGTATGTAATATTTTCTTGTAAAGTTAATGGAAAATATTTGTGATTCTTACTATTTCCTTTCGATGAAGTGTAGTAACGTGTTTTGAAAATGTTTTTGACTACATATTTATATCCATGATTACTATTGATTATCATTTTAAGCATATATTTGAATTATAAAACCCTTTCTCCACTGTTTTAGAATATGTTGTTGAATAACTTGTTAAGACACCCGAGGTTTATAGATTCAATGGGAAAGAGTATGTGATATTCCAGTTTCAGTGTATGTTTATAAGTTTTTAGAATCATTTGAGTATTTACATTTTAATGGCACCAATGACTGTAAATTATTCTTTATAGTTCCTACTAGCTGGTATTTTCATTTTCTTACATCTTTACAAGGAATAATGTCATAAATATTGGAATATACCCTATTATTTGAAAAACCACCAGCATACCACACCCTTTAATACATTTTTCTAATTGTCCTACCCTATAAATAACACACTATTTGCATACTATAAGTGTTATTTACCTTGCAAATACATTTAATATTGCCTATATAACATGGGTTTTCATATTTTGCTTTAAAAAATAGTGTTATAGTTTTCCATTTGACCCCTATTATGAAAAATTCTATAGAATGAAGATTGCAGTCATATACCTATCTATATTTAGTAGCTTGTATGTGATCTATAGCATTTGTTCATTCCAAATGAAAACACTTCTAGCGTGGATTGGATGAGCTTAGTTGTGCCTTGGTCACATGGCTAATAAAACTATATCATAAATGAAGTTATAAGTTATAACACTATTTTATGTTTACATCCTCTGATTTTCTCACAGAATACCAACCATTATAATTCTTGGTGAACAAGCCAAAATTAACAAGAATAATTTCAAGGTGTCTAATTCTATTTCAATAGCTATATTTTAAAATAAATCTAAATTCAAAAATTGATTATTTTGGACCAAACCTTATCAGTCACAATCACATAAGGTGATATATTAAAGACTTATGAGATGCATCTTTTAATGCATGCCTATTTAGTGTTATTTTGATTCCTTAGCAATTCTAAGAAGTTTCATTATTTTTACACCATGGTACATTAATTAAATACCATGCATGTTGTGATTATAAAAATATTGTCTCACATGATTTAACTTTTAGCATCATCAATGAATTTATCTACAATCCAGGTAAATTTTTTTTCTCACATAGATTAGCATTGGAACGTGAATAAAAGTTTTAGAATAGTCTAATCAAGTGGTTGCATGATGACACTTTATACAAAAATTGACTTCATGAAAAGTATAAAAAGGTCATTTATGGTGACCTATATTTTTCATAATACACATAATGTTCCAAAATAACACATTATTTGTCATTGCATGTGGAAACAATACTAGGGGGAAGAAATTATGATGATTTTGGTAATAGATGTAAACACACATAGACACTTCAATCAGAATACAAATATAATAATATTATACCTTTTGATATTCATTTCAAGGCAATCAATATGTTATAGATGTATTATTATTACAATAGATTACATTATGTTGCCTTTTCATTTCTTAAAAGTTATAAGATAAGGCTTATCACTATAATGCCTAAAATATCTCTTGCATTATTGTCTCCTCTTTTATTCTTTCACACACATCTATCTCTAATGTTTACATGATTTTTAACTCACAATATTTTCTCACAACAATATAATTATTTTGTACAGATATATAGCTCAAACATATGAGCACTAACTGATATTCCTAATGTAATAATGAACATGAATACTATTAAGATAAATAAATTACCAATAGGAAAATATTTTGGAAAAATGATCTGTATTGGTTCATAGTGAATGATTCAAATAATTAAAAACTATGCATAAGTAACCCTCAACTCAAAATTGTAGTTGACATGCAAAATTCATAAATCTAAAAATAAATAAAACTTGACCTGGTTTTTTTAGTAGTTGCTATTTTATGTAAGTCTCACATAAAAATGCGTGAAGCTTTAAAAATCTCCAAAAAATAAACCAAATTTTAAAATTAACCTATTAGAAAATTTTCAACCAAAGTTCAATTCCATTTACAAAAGTAAATATTTTTGAAATTTTGAAAAATACCAAAAATAAAATTAAATTGTAATTTTGTACCATCATATGGTTATGTTTGGACTCTAAAAAATATCGAAAGCATCCCATAATTATAAGGGTGGGTTATTGTTGCATTGAAATTTTATATTTGTTATTTTTCATTATGAATATGGGCTCAAACAAAGGTATGGATAAAAAGTTATGACTTCTAGAAGTTTGGCCTCTTTTATTTCATTATTCTCCTCTGGTTGAAAATGACTCAACTCCTACGAGTTGCTCTTATTATAATTCTATAATTTATTCTTATCAATATTTTCCATCTCCCATTATGTAATCTATGTGTTTTCTTCTTATGATAATCCTTCCCACTATACTGTTTATACCTTTCATAGCTTTCTTGCTTTGAGTTTACTATCTTCTTATCTAGAACCTATATTATATTTTATTTCTTCCAATCTACTTCTTCATCTTCTTCACCTTCTCCCTTTTCTCAATGTAAATCATATAAATCTAAAACATTACATACTGGAGAGATATCAAAATCATGTGGTAAACTCACCTCATAAACATTATCATTAATTTTCTTCACAATTCTTCATGGCCAAATTTTCTTGTACTTCAATTTTTTATATGTGTCTTTTGTAAATCTCTCTTTGCTCAAGAAAACCATTACTAAATCTACTTATTCAAATACTTTTGATTTTATTCTTACTTTTGTTGTTTATTTATAATTCTCATTCCTTTCCTATAACTTTCTTCTTACTTCTTCTCATAACTGTTGTATATATTTAAAAAAATCTTCTACATCATCACTAAATTATTCTAAAATTGGTAATTGTACCAAGTCCAAAACACACATAAAATTTATCTCATAAACAATATAAAATGATGATTTACTTATTGATATATTCACTAAACTATCATATGAAAACTTGGCTTGTGGTAAAGCCACATCACATTACTTGTGTTTCTCTCCAACTATGCATCTTAATAAATTTCTCAACCTCTTGTTTACAATTTTTTTCCATCAATCTATTTTAGGATGGTATGCACTATTGAAATGTATCTTAGTCCCCATATGAATCCATAAAGTGTACTAAAAATGACTAACAAATTTTTTGGCCCTCTTTGATGTAATATTTATTAGAATACCATGCAATCTCGCAATATCCTTAATAAATACTTATGAAAATCTAGTTGCATCATTAGATTTCTTACATGCAATAATGTGTACCATGCTAGAAAACCTATCTATAACAGAAAAAATTGAATCATTACCTCTCTATGTGTTCATTAATCCCAAATACTTTTGATTTTCTTCTTACTTTTGTTGTTGATTTATAACTCTCATTCCTTTCCTATAAATTTCTTCTTACTTCTTCTCATAACTATTTTATATATTTTTAAAAATATTCTACATCATCACTAAATTATTATAAAATTGGTAATTTTACCAAGTCCAAACCACACATAAAATTTATCTCATAAACAATATAAAATGATGATTTACTTATTGATCTATTCAATAAACTATTATAAGCAAAATTAGCTTGTGGTAAAGCCACATCCCATTACTTAGGCTTCTATGCAACTATGCATCTTAATAAATTTCTCAAGCTCTTGTTTACAAATTTTGTCCATCCATCTATTTTGGGATACTATGCACTATTGAATTATATCATAGTCCCCAACTGAATACATAAAGTCTTCTAAAAATGACTTACAAATTTTTTTTCCCTCTTTGATGTAATATTTATTACAATACCAAGAAATCTCACAATATCTTCAAAAAATAGTTATGAAATTCTAGTGGCATCATTGGATTTCTTACATGTAATAAAATTAACCATGCTATAAAACCTATCTATAACAAAAAAAAAATGAATCATTACCTCTCTATGTGCTTATTAATCCCAAATAGCTTTGATTTTCTTATTACTTTTGTTGTTGCTTTATAATTCTAATTCCTTTCCTATAACTTTCTTCATACTTATTCTCATAATTGTTGTATATATTTAAAAAAATCTTCTACATCATCACTAAATTATTTTAAAATAGGTAATTGTACCAAGTCCAAAACACACATAAAATTTATCTCACAAACAATATGAAATGATGATTTACTTATTGATCTATTCACTAAACTATTATATGCAAACTTAGCTTGTGGTAGAGCCACATATGATTACTTGGGCTTCTCTCCAACTATGCATCTTAATAAAATTTTCAAGTTCCTATTTTCAAATTTTTTCCATCCATCTATTTTGGGATGGTATGCACTATTTAATTGTATCTTAGTCCCCATTTGAATCCATAAAGTCTTCTAAACATGACTTACAAATTTTTTGTCCCTCTTTGATGTAATATTTACTAGAATATATGAAACTCTAGTGGCATCATTAGATTTTTTACATGCAATAAAATGAACCATTCTAAAAAACCTATCTATAACAAAAAAAAAAAATGAATCATTACCTCTCTATGTGTTTATTAATCCCAATACTAAATCCATACTCAAATCTATCTATTGTCCTCTTGAAACTAGTAGTGGAATGTACATCCATTTATTTTATGCATTTTTTTTACCACGTGAAATATCCTATACCTTGAAATATATCTTATCAAATCTCTCTTCATCTTTGTCCAAAAATACTTCTTCCCCACCAAAGTTGTTATATTTGTCTTACCAAAATGTCTAGCCAAACCATCATTGTGAAATTATCTTATAATATTTTCTCTTAGAGACCCAATTGAAATACATAATTATTTTAATTTGAAGAGATAACCATCCTACATAATATACTTTTCATAAACACTACCTATATCACCTTTCAATGGGTTCTTGGATTGCTCAACTATGTTACCAAAATATATAGCAGTATCATATACTTCTTTAATAAATTCAAATCCAACTGTTTCACTCACCATCATAGTTACCGAACCCACTTGCCTACTCAAATTATTAGATACCTAATTATGTTTATCTAATTTATGCTTCAACACAAAGGTATAATCCTACAATAAAGACACCCACTTTTCATGCCTACTAATTAACTTAGTTTGAGTGTTCACATACTTCAAATCCTTGTGATTGTTAAATAGCATAAAATATTTAGGCATTAGGTAATTCTTCTAAGGTTTTAATGCTTGTACAATGACATGAAATTCAACATAATACATATAATAATTTTTTCTTACCTCATTCAATTTATCCATAAAATATGTTATTGGATTCCCTTCTTGACTCAATACAATATCAATTACAACAAGTGAAGCATCAAAATCAATGTCAAACACTTTTCTAAATTATATTAATGCTAAAATAGACTTTTCTCTTATTTTTTTCTTCAACAACTGAAACATTTCTATTTCTTCTCTTGTCCATCTAAATTATTTTCCTCTCAAATAGTTTGTTATTGGTGAAACAAGAATACTAGAATTCTTAATAAACTTTATGTGAAAAGTTGCTAGACCATGTGTTGGTTCCTAGTTGTACACCTCTCTCAATCAAACTTGCACACTTGAAGAAAATGGCAAACAAAGATGAAAAACCTGCTAATATGTTGTTATAGCCAAGGGAGTATTTAACATAAAGAATGAATTAAATGGATAAAAAGACTATGAGGCACCGACACAGGGTATGGTTAGCTCCTTGATACTTCTAGCTCCATTGGAATTAAGGTGAGAGGACCTATGGGGTAGCTTACTCACATGGAGAGATTCTGTAATTCAACCTTGATGGGGATTTTTGGCACAGAGGAACACAAATGTGACTAGGGAACAAAAAAACTTTCACAATCTACTTGGGAAGGGTTTTCATGCAAAATGGAAAAGTACACTAGGCCACATATAAGCTATTAAAGATAGATGGGTGTATGACTACAACATTCATTCTATAAAATCTTCAACAACAAAGGTTAAATGAAAAATTGTAGCATTATGCCTCAAAGCAAACAAATCGAGACACATGTTATATAGGTAATATTTTATTCATCAACATGCCGATAACACTTATGATATGAAATAATGATGTATTATTTGTAGGGTAGGATAGTTTAGATTATTATAAAAATGGGTGGTATGCAAGTGGCTTTCAAATAGTAGGGTATCTTACAAATGTTTAAAGATTCACTCCTTAGCAATGATATATGGAAAACTCAAATGCAAGATAAAAAGATATACCACATGATCCTTGAAATACTAGAAAATACACTGAAACTAATCTTTTAAACACTTTTCCCTATTAAATACATAAACTTAGAGTGTCATAACAAGTCATTCAATAACATATCCTAATATAATGTAGAAAGGGTTTACAATCTAGGTCTATGTTCAAAATGAGAACCAATAGTGAACACAAACCCAAGTGTCCAATTAGCATAACTTAAAAAACATATAGTTGCAATTTATCAACAAGAAATAACAAATAATCATAAGCATTTTCATTAAATTGGAAAAAGGTATTACATATATCAATTTTTCAAACCATTACCATGAGTACAAGCATGTTGATATTTATCCATGTTAGTTAGGGGAGACATAAACATGTTCTTAGATCTTGCTAATGGTTATACACTTGTAAAAACCTTAAAAAGGGAGACAATATCTACACAACCAATGATCGCAATAATTTATGCAAAACCTAGACTTAGAGAAAAATAAACTGACAATAATGACCCCCAATTTTTTTTCAATGGAGGAGAAAAACTCCTATTTATACATTTTTCATTATTTTCAAATTTGGGATTGTGGGTTACAATTTTTAAAATTATAAAGCAACCCTCCAAATTTTTCCAAGATGTTCCCAGATAGAAAATATTCCATACCATGCCTGAAATCTTCATCTATTTGTAGGAAAAATCATTGCTCTAACTGTCTCTACAAAAAATGATGAAGATTTTCAACAAACCATTTGATTTCCTAATTGGAAATGTCTTTTTACATGATCTAGAAGGGAAAATTTTGTGGTGTAAGATGAACAGTCTTTGTCCTCATGTGTAACTACCTAGACATTCACTTGACCACTTACTTGCACAGTTGAAACTTTTTGGACATTGATCTTTCCTATTATGCATGGCATGGAATAACTTGCTCTTTCAATGATAACATGGGAATGTTACAGTTGTGATACAAAATGATCCATGGTCATTTGTAAAATATGTTATGAAATGACCCATAGACCTTCTTTTATGCTATAAATTCTTGTATGTCCATGAATGAGCCATCAATTTTAGCTTTAAAACCAAATATTGACACATATTAATATGTGTCATGCCACACCAGATCTAATTAGGTATTTATGGTGTTTAAAAGTGACTAAGTCACTTAATTTCTTCAACTTGGACACATGTTACTTTCTCATGGAGTCTTGAAACTAGATCAAATACACACCATCAGTCTTTTAAAAAGTCTCTGGGCCTTGACTTTATCCTAGGCCATTGATATTGATTTAAGTATCTAAGATCCTTCCACCTGATAGCTCCATGGGTTTCCTATGTACCTTACAAATAATATCAATTGCTTGAACACTATCACACCCTTTGAAAACCTCTCATTAGATCTTTGGTGCCATTAAACTATCAACTCCTTACTCACACTATTGGATCTTTGAAATATTCTCAAGCTTTAAGCATGAGATTTTGGCTTGACTTTTTTTTGTTGTGCATTTATCCATAGTCATTTTAAAATACCCACCTTTATCTCACACCGTTGACCCCATTTTAATGGATCAAACATGTTATGGTTCAATCCTTTGCTCCACATACTATTGGATTTCTAGTAGGTTTCCCATGATGTTGAAATTTGTCATCTTCTCACTCATCCTGGGGATTTGTTGAAGTCTTGACCTATTATGCACCATCAATTAGAATCTATACAATTTTCCATGTAATTTCAATTGATAGGAACATGCTCAAGATTTAAATCATGCCCCACGAGCTCGACACTTATCACTTTGGTTCTTGTTCTGAGCCCTATTGAAATTTTAGCTTTTGATCAAGCACCATCATATCATATTTCCTCAAGATAGTGTGCATTATTCAATTATGATATGCTAGGTCAGACATGATTGGATCCAAATCAACATGAATACAATCAAGTCAAAGTTCATAGAATAAAACACTTATTATAAAGCCTTAGCCTAAGGTTTTGTTTCACTAATAAATATGATAGAAGCTTTATGATAGGACTTTAAGCTACGTCTATAACAAAGGGACTAAGCATTAATTAGACCATGTCAATAGATAAAAGGGACCAAGGGCCATAAGATATAAAAGGGACCAAATATGAATTTTAGACTAAGGTTTGGTCATATTAAAAAACATGACTAAACCTTAGTATAAAAATGAAACAAAGTCCATGACATATTTAAAGCATTCTCATGTAAATTATTCTGACCATATTTGAACTTAAATCGAAGGGCCTAAGCTATGGCAACTAGAACAAGGGTTTTAAGATGCTAAGATAAGAATTCAAATTGGCTTTTAATAGACCAAAGGATATTAAAGACCAAGTTAACATGAAATCTTTTAACCTAGACATTGTCCATTCTAAATGAACTCTGTTAGACCTAAGACCTTTATTTATGAACTACAATGTTTCTTAAGCATTTAGGTGAATTTGGATCCTAAAATTTGTCTTAGAAGAGACTCATTAAATCAGGAAAGAAATTAATCTAAATCCCTACACTAAATCCATAAATAACCTACACTCAGGGTCAAAAGGAAAGTTATTTAATCTACTACAAGACACTTGACCTCTAATGAACACCTGAAATAGGAAGTAGGCTAAACAAACTAGGCATTTATATTTAGAAAGGGATCAATTTCTTTAGTGGAATTTTGGGCACTAACACCATGTAAACTTCTTACCTCTAATATACTCTTTGGGATAAGCCACTTAATAATTACCTTTTATTTTTTTCATCAATACTTACACAATCAATTAAAACTACAAATCTTAAAAATACCAAACTATTTTGCATAAACCTACACTTATTAAAATTCACATAGAGCTTCTCCATTATTATTAATTATAATACCATTCTAAAATTTTGTACGTTCTCTTCTTTAGTCTTACTAAATACAAAAATATCATAAAAATAAATTACAACAAACTTATCACTATATTCTTGTAGCAATGTGCTCATCACCCTCATAGATGTGATAGGTGTATTAGATAATCTATATAGCATCATCATCCACTCATATAAAGCATGTCTAGTCTTTAATTCTTTTTTTCATTTATATCCTTCATGAATCTAAATTTTATAATACCCACTCCTTAGTTCAATCTTAGTAAATTATTTTTATCTTGCAAGAAAATCCATCATATCATATAAACAAGGTATAGGAAATCTACCCCTAGTTGTAATTTTCTTGACTGCTCTACTATCACCACAAATCCTCCACCCTCCATCTTTTTTTTTAATTATAAATGTTGGTGTTTCATAAGGACTCATGCTCTCCCTTCCTACACCCTTCCTCACTAATTCAATACTCTGATTTTTAAATTTTACATGTTCTATTAGACTCGTCGTATATGTTACATGATTGGGTAGAGCTGATCCTAGAATCAAATAAATAGGATGTTTAATATCTCTCTTTAATATTAAACCATTTGGTAACTCATCAGTATAACATTACATATTATTTCAATGCTACTACTTCTGAGGGTATTTTCACCACTTTTATATTTTCTTTCTTCGCTACTAATGAATAGTAGCAACATGTCATCTTCATGTCTTTCTATAAATTCTTTTGTAGTTGACATGATTTTAGACTATCCTTATTATTTAAGAGGTAACAAAACTACCTTTATACCACCTTTTAAAAAATTATATGTGTTATTTGCTCCATCTTACCAATAACACATAATATGCATCCATTGGTATAAAATCATACCATTCTTTATCTTTATAAGTTTTACCTATAGAAAACTTTATTAAGCCTCTTTTATCTATGGTAACCTCATTCCCTTTCTTAAACCATGGAATTTGATAAGGATTAAAATAATTTTCACTATACAAACCTAGTTTCTTAATCATATCTTTAGAAAATATATTTTCACAACTACCACCATCTATAATTACCTTGCATATCTTACCTCTTGAAGTACACCTTGTTAAAAATATATTTGCTTGCAGCCATGCATCACCACCTTTTTTATTATTCACATGTTCTTTATTTGGATCAATTATTGGTCTTCTCATCATTATATTTTATCCAATGTCTGTCATTACAATTTTGGTATTTTGTTCTTATGTTTCAAATTAGACTAAATTCAGTCTTGGGTGATCAACTTGCCTCCTTTATTGATCTTGGTAGTGTGGACACCCAAACGATATGTGGCATTTTTTCCCACATCTATAACCAGCCTAATACCTATTTTTATTTATAAACCATCCTCTACTACCACCATAGCTTTATTCTCTATGAAATATTCTTCCTCTTTACTAGTTTTAAAACCCTTATATGTTATCTTATTGTCTTTCTTGACCACACGATGAATCTCCACTAATGGCATTAAACCCACCTCTATTTTTATTAAATCCACCTCTTGCCCTTATTGCCTAGGATATTGTCCACTTCTTGGCCTAGTATATTCTCTTCTAAAACTCTATATCTTTTATTTTCCTTTTGCCTTAAAATTTAATTGATTAGATTATTCCATGTGAAGTATTCTATACATACTTAACTCATATTGATTAGAAAAATTCAAACCATTTACATACCTTGAAGCCATTTGATCTTCTATCTCATCATGCTCTATGCATATAGAAAGCTTTTAAAACTCATATATATATATATATATATATATATATATATATATATATATATATATATATATATATATATATATATATATATATATATATATATATATATATATATATATATATATATATATATATATACTCTTGTATGTTGCGAGCTTTCTGTCTCAAATGTTGAAATCTTCTCTATAGGGTTTGTGCACACAGGAATAAATTTCTCTCATAGATTTTTCTCCATATTTTCCATGAATTCATCTTCTTTTACCTTTTTTTATCTTTCTTTTTTCTAGTAATCCTACCAAATCATTGTATGATCCTTCAACATTTTACATACAAACTTTACCTTCTCATCTTTCCTCATAGTTCTCCACTCAAATGGCTTCTCCATGCCATTCATCCAATCTATCAACTCTTATGGTTTTAAACTTCTACCTTAATTTTTCATTCAATCTTGATTCCTTCATTCCTTCCTTCTAAATCTCTAACCATCCTCTCTTCCATTGATGGTGGCTATTCTTACTCCTCCTCTAGAAATTTTTTTTCTTCATGATCTATGTCATCTTCTACATCATCTTCTACACTCCTTCATCTTTGATCAGCCATAATCTCAATTAATTATTCTAATGGCCTTTATATCTCTTATATAGTATAGGTCATTTGTGTGATTCCTCCCCATCCTATCACCATCTATTACATGTCTAAGATTTGCACTTTTTTGACACCAAATAATGAACCAAAATACTATCAAGATAGATAAATTACTAATAGCAAAGCTTATGAGACAATAAACTGTATTAATTTATACTAAATGAACAAAATAATTACAAACCATACATATATAATAATTAACTCATAATTGGAGTTGACATCCAAAATTTGGAACTCTAAAAATAAACAAAACTTGACTTGTTACTTTTAACAGCTACTATTGTTAGTATGTCTTGCATTCAAGTGTGCATAGCTCTAAAAATATCCAAAAATAAATTAAACTCTAAAATTAACATATCAAATGAATTTTAACTTATGTTCAAGTATAGTTTACAAAATAAAAAATTTCTAAATTTAGAAAAATATCAAAAAATAAAGTTAAACTATAATTTTGGAACCTGATATGGTCATGTTTTACCTCTTAAAATAGTGAAAATGTCCCATAACTATAAAAGCAAGTTATGGATGCATTAAAATTTTCAAGATGATAGTTTTGGTGTGAGTATGGGATCAAACAAAGATAGAATAAAAAAATTATGTCGAAAAATTTGTCATCCTTTTCTTCATCATCCTACCTAAATGAAAACATCAGGAAAATGTGATATTGTAAGACAACATGCCACTTTTTCAAACTTATGATCCGAATGGTTTTAAAAATAATTGACTAGTAATAAAAATAAGACGATTTTGACTAAGATTGGCAAAGAACCTCAAATAAAATAAGATTATTTATATGTGGTTAACCAACAACCATAATATCATGATACTTTAGTACTTTATATGCTTTCACCATTTTCTTACATCAGTAGAAAATATTAAAAAACTATGCCCACATATCATATAAACATGAATGTATTATTGGTTCTTATTCAAAAAATCCAACATCAAACACACAACAAAAAAATAAGTCATAATAATATTGTGCCTCCCTATCACTTATGGTTGATGAGAGGATGTTGAAGTGCCTCTTTCCTTTGTTGCCTCCATCCTTTTGTTGATGTTTTAAAAAATGGGATTATTCTCCATCACTTAGATAAGAATATTTAGCAATTCTACAAACCTCAATAAGTATATCCTTTTGATTAAATTTTTTGTTTCTAATATCCTTTTCTACTTGAATGCAATTCATCAAGATATGTTGTGACTTCTTACAATAAATACAAATACATTTGTTTCATTAATGTTTAGTCTTAGAAACATGTTTAGAACATATATTTTTTTTTTAGTGATTACATTTCTTTGATTTTGCTATATATCTTCTCTTTTAGGGTTACGAATTTTCATCTGATTCCATTCATCATGTGAAGTTGATATTGCGTCTTCAATACTAACACATGACTTGTTTTAAGTAAGTACCAAATTAAAGTTATCAATTTTGAACTCCCTCCCCTCGCCCCACAATTTAAACAAATTTAAGGACATGATTTTTCCTAATAATATGTCCTTTACAATTGATGCAATTTTCTTTTATCCTTTTGATATTTTTAAACTTTAACAAACATACATAAAGAACATTAAGGACCTTTTAAAAACTAATAAACATTTTTAATGATAAACTTTAATGATTAATAACAATAAAAATATCTTGATAATAACAACAATACACCTAATAAGAAAAACAAAAATATAATATTTTGACACATACAAACCTAGAACTAATTAAAAGAATGTTAAGATTGACCACTTACTACTCAAATACAATATCAAACAATAATAGTGTTATTATTGTAGACAAAACTTAAAATCCTAAAGTAGACTCACGACACTTTAAATTATCTAAAGACTCAAAATACAAATAACAACAAAAATAGAATAATAAACAAATATCTTTGACTAAGTATAAGATTCTTTATTTTTTATTTTTTTAATAAATTGACTTCTTGGAGCACTTTAATAAAATAAGAAAACCACATTTTTTAAGAAAAACACGGTTTTCAAACCTAAAATAAACTTTTACAGACACAAACTAGACATACAGGAATGGATGTGAAGCTGGAAATGCTTGTGGAATTGGAGATTGGAACGTTGAGTGCACTTCGAATGACACGTCGAGCCAGAAATGGTGAACGGAATTAGATCAAATAGAAATTTTGAGGCTTGTGAATCTTCACCGTGACAATTACACTTCGAATCTTTCTCAAAAAAATTCATTACATGACATGTATTGCTTATTGATATCATGGAACAGACCTTGCAAACTACCACTTCATGATGACTGTTGGGTAAGTCGCAGCTGGTTCATAAAGAACATTCATGGATGAGGTTTGTAATTTAACTAAATTTATTGGCATTTAGAATCTGTAGTATTTTCTTTAAGCAAAGAATTTTTAGTGTTTGAAATTGTAACGCTACAGTAATGTATAAGACTGTCCCACTGTCATGGGTGCTGGACATGTTGGCAGAGTCAAATGATCACACACACTGAACCACTTCAATCTCATTTTAAACATAATAATACTCTATTTTCTGATATTCATTTAAGGACAATCAATATATTCTATTTTGTAATATTTATTTAAAGACCATTAATATATTCAGGATATATTATTCACACAATAGATCACATTATATAATCTTTTCATTTTATAAAAATTAAGAAATAAGGCTTATTATTCTAATCCCTTAAATATTTCATGCAATACCCTCTCTTTATTTATTATTTCCTACACAACTATCTTTACTGTTTAGGCAGGTTACAATTTACTTACATTATTTTTTCACAACAATATAATTATTTTATATAAATATATAGTTCGAATATGTGAACATTAACTAATTTAATTATTCTGAATTTAATTGTAATTGCACAATCATCCAAACAAAAATGAATTTATTTTTTTAGGCCTTTAATTTTCTCCATGCTAGGTACATAATCACTGCAAAATGGATTGATTTACTAAATGATGCAACTGTAACTCAAAAATATAATGTGAATGATACTACAAATTTATTATACGAAACTTTTATAACAAAGTCTAGTTGTTCACAAATTGAACAATGCTAGTAAATGACTGAAGGAAACACTTTTTGAATAATACTTTAAAAATATTTATATAATATTTGATGATTTCATATCATAAAAGTAAAACTTATATTGTTTAAAAAAATGGCCAAAAATAAGTTGTTAAAAATGTACTAAAGAATATTCTCACTAAGATATGCAATGTTAAAAAGAATTAATAGGAAGATTAAATCCAATAAATATTTTGGGAATATAAAATTAATTTTAAATATACAATACACTACATTTCACTTCATTTGATCTATGGAATGGAAGTCATTGTGTGTATAGAGTATTTAGTTCAATCTAAATATTTTGATGATTACAATTGGTGATAAAAAAACTTTTGGACAAGAGTATAACTTAATTAAAAAAATTGCCAAACTGAAATTGTTAAAAATGTATTAAAAAATATTCCGATAAAGATATACAATATTTAAAAGAATGAATGCATCTAAAAAATGTGATCATTACAAAAATTGGGGACAAGGATATTTTTTGTAATATAGTTTATAGATTTAAACCTAATGGATGAAAACAGAAGTAAATATATATGTAATAGAAAAGTGCAAAATTGAAGTTAAAATCCATGACAAGAAAACAACTTACAATATATATAATTATTTGTCAAGAAGGTAGCCTTAATTTATGAAATCAAATTCCAAGCAATGACTGATACATAATCCACAAATTAGTATTGAAAGTAAAAATGATAATGAGAGATATGCAATAAAATATTCTACCTAAAAAGATAAGGAAAGTAGGCTTGAATCTTAAAGCGGATGATTTCAATAACCAAGGATTTGTATCCTTTGAGTTATCAATGGCACAAAGTATATTAAAATTTTTCTTTGGTGTTTTTTTTTTTTTCAGAATTTGTAACCTTACGAAATACACGTACACGAGTACAAGATTAACAAAAATAGATATAATGTTTATGATAAAGTGAAGTTCTCAATACCATTATAAAGTATAAATCAAATTTGCAAAAAGAATCTTTGATAACCTTATAAATCAATTATGACTCTGAATGATTCATGAGACATGAATCCCACAATAAAATAAACAGTGCCAACTAATTCTTAGTGGTAAATTCAAAAAAAGGAATAATGAAAAGATAAGAATATTATTGCGGGGATTTTAAAAAGTTAAGTCTTCTAAATAGTAGCTAATATTGAGAAGTGTAAAGTAGCTAAAAAGAATGGTGGTCCATCACATCATTCATATTGGAAGTGAGAATTTAAAAAAAGGACATCTGTTAAATCATCAATGGTTATCAGAATTAAGAGATACATTAGTCGGCATGCAAGGTAGATTAATGGATATTTGTAAGAAATGGTACAATCTTACAAACAGATAAGGAAGACATTGCTGGTGCTCTAATTTGCACCTAAGAGTTTGCACGATTTTGCTGAGGAAATAACGCAGCAGTCAGAAATCCCCACACCATGCTGCCCATTATCACATGTAGGGCCATGTAAATACTCAGCTATGCCATCATGGAGCTGCCATGTTGGAAAGAAACAACAAAGTATAAAATGAGACACGTGGCTGCAAGGTTTGAGGGCGCGCATGGAAGGTTGGCAGAAACATTCATGCTAAATGTTATGCCAAAATCCACCGAGGATAGGTCCGCGGAAGAGCACATGCCAAAATGCAAATTGTCAAATTGCAATTCGTTTTTACACCTTTGGATCCCGCCAAAAATAAATACAAAAGCATGGCGGAAATGGGAGTTTGAAACGCAATTAGCAATTGGTAAAATTTAAAATTGCAATCTGTTCTTCCACTTCCAGATCCCACGAAGCATGGATGGATGAGCGGGAAAAGTTGAATGGCGAGAACGTACGAATGCCTAGCTGGAACAATTCTTTGAAAATGCAACGTTGAAAGAGGGGATTTTGTATGTAGATCCCAAGACGAAGGCTATCGGTTTGATTCTTTATCTTACCTCATTCGAAACAAGTCTCCTCCCCTGTGAATTAACATGGGTAATTTTTTAGGATGCCCGTGTGGTCAGAATTGATCATGGCATTGGTCTTTCACTGGAGCTTCCGTCCAAACCAGCTACAACACTTGGTTTTGTAAACATGTTTGAAGCCTTTGACAAAAACATCCAAAAAAATTGGAGGAGAAATTCAAAGAGGATGTGAAGGTTCAGACACGAGTCATGGGATTTAGATTTATAATGGATAGTTGCATCCACTCTTAAGGAATCTATTATGGAGCAGGCATTTTTAATCATTCAGATGTAAAGCCTGGTTTGGTGATGAAAGCAAAGGTCTACAAAATGGAGAACTGTGGTGCAATTGTACAGCTTTCAAATGGATTAAAAGCTCTATGCCCTGTTCAACACATGCGAGACTTTGAAGTTACAAAGCCCAGTAAAACGTTTAAGGTTGGAGCAAGATATAGTTTCTTGTCTTGGGATGCAGGTCAAAGAGAGATACTATCACTCATAAGAAAATTATGGTTATATCAAAGCTCAAAATTTGCAAGTTTAAAAAATTGCAGATATGGCCCCCAAGGTCCCTGGGAAATTTCAATAGGAAGAGTAACTTGTAAAAAGCATGTTCTCAAAATGCAGTTTGCTAATTGCGGTCAACTCTCCCAATCCCGCTAGTCAAAGCAATCATGAAAAAAGTCAACTCATGAGGATCTTCAAGGAGATATTGATGATAAATACATTTTTACAATTTTACACTTGTGATTGCAAATTGCACCCGGATCTCCCATTTATGTCATTCAACGTTGGTCAATAGGTGGCCTTAATGTAAGGGGAACTTCCACAGCCAATTGCAATTTTGTAAAATTACAATGTGTGGTTTGAGTTTCAAATTCCCTAAAAGAAAATTTTGAGGGAAATGGGAACCCCGACTACAATTTGCAATTTTACAAAATTGCAAATTGCATTTCGAATTTAGAATTCCCTAAAAGGAACTTTTGAGGGAATCTGAAACTTCTAGTGCAAATTACAATTTTGCAATTTGCAAAAGGGTCTAGAATTTCCCCAAAAGGATAAAAAATGAAAAATAATGCATTTTTACTTTTAAAAATATGGAGGAAACTCTATAAAATTAAATTTGCAAAAACAAAAAAGTGCAAAATCCGAAGTGTTGAAAAATAAGCTGGAGCCAAAAGGTAAAATGGTAAAATAAACCTAAGTAATTGCATTTTCTCATTCTTTGCTTGTTCAAGCTCCTCCATAGGAGAGAAATTGTAGGTTTGCAAGGCTAAGGTGGGCCATTGGAGGCAGATCATCTGAATAGCCGTGGATCCAAAATATTCCCATGCTATCATTACAAGAGTAGGGTGTTCCATTGCATGCATAAAGGGAAGGGAAATTGTCCAGGGGGTTCCAATTGTGCTAGCAAGTGGTCAAAGAGCATCTCCATGTAGTTGCACAAGAAGGTAAAGTTTGTTGACCCTCCACCATGAATTTTCTCCTTCTATCTCATCTGAAGGCATCTCTAGCCAAGAAATTGAAGGATGTGCTCCAAATATTCATCATTTCTTATAGAGGCAATTAAAGGAATCATTTTTCTTGCAAATAGATGAAGATTAAAACCATGTCAAAGGATTTTTTCCACCTGGGAGCATCGTGGTGGGACTTTGGCGTGTTGACAACAATTTTGAAAATTGTAAAATGCAACCCCCATTTTCAGATTTGAAAAGGTGTAAAAAGTGTATAAATAGAGTGTCTATACTCTATTCTTGGGTTGTTGTTGGTGGTCTTTGTGTTTCTCTCAAAGTATAGACTCTTTAATGTTTCAAGATCATTATTATGTCCATTATGTCGTTCTTGTTAAGGTGGTTACAATTGTACAATCATTAACAAGCTTTGAGAGCATGTCTATATGTCTCCCCTATCCAACATGGAGCAAATCTACCATGCATGTCCCTATGACAACATTTTGAAACTTTGAAGTATGTAAAATATGCTTTCAAGATAATGGAAAATACCAATGGTTCTTACTTTCTCTATTAAGGAAATACAATGAGATGTTTTACATGTTATGCTAACTAGATATCTAGTTTTGTGCTTAGGTATGGTTGTCATCTTGAGCATACATATGGGTTATTAATTCATTTTTGCATAGAGATTTGAAAATATTTTGTTGAATACCTCTTAAGGGCACCTTGGGTTCATGAATTTGATAGGGAAAGGTATTTGAGATTCTAAGTGTAGTGTATGCTCTAGGGTTTTGTGGATTATTTCAGTACTTGCATTGTATTGGCACCAATCGATGCAAATTACTCCTAGTAGTTGCCCTTAGTCTTTTAGTATTTTTTTTGCATATTTTCACTAAGTGATGTCATGTACATTGAAACAAATCCTATTATTTGAAAACCACCAGCACACTACCCTCTTTTTATAAGTAACTGTCGTACCATATCCTACCTTACAAATAATACACTCTTTGCATATGCTAAATGTTATTTGCCTTACAAATGCATAATTTTTTTCGCATATGACATGTATTTTCATCTTGTGCTTAAAGACTCAGCATTACAATTTTCCATTTAACCCTTGTTAAAAATTATTTAGAATGAAGATTCCAGTCATATACCCATCTGTCTTTAGTAACTTATATGTGACCTAGTGCATTTGTGCATTCCATGTGACAACCCTTGTCGGGTGGGGTGTGCATGTTTTCTTGTGCACGGGTCATGTTTGTTATTCTTTTTGCCAATAATCCCCATGGAGCCTAAATTACAAAATCTCTCCATGTGAGCAAGCTACCCCTTAGGTCCTATCACCTTAGTTTAGGTAGAGCCAGAAGTAGTAGGGAGCTATCCATACCCTCTGTCGATGCCTCTAAGTCAATTTTTTATGTTCAGTTCATTATTAATGACAAAGCCTCCGCCAACTATAACGGCATACTAGTGAGTTTTTCATTTTTTTCACTTTATTCAAGTGTGTAAGGCTGAGTGAAAGAGGTATACAACTAGGAACCAACACACAACTGGCACCCTTTTTGGCGATAATTCTTGTCACTTATGTTGCTCGAGACTCTTATAAAGCACTTTAAGTGATTCATGTTATCAAGTTCTTTACCTATATTTTCACTAATTTGACTATCTTTGGTTCGTCAATGTCACACACTCAACTCGCACTATTGCTGGGGATAGAAAGGACACTTGTGGCACTTTTGTTGATGAGGACTCTTGCAGAGAGCTAAGAGTATTTCATGTTGTGATGTTTTCTATTATTATTTGCTATATTAAAACTATCTTTGTTATGTCAATGTCGCACACTCGACTAGCATTATTGTTGGGGACTAAAGTGAAGTCTTGATCATTTATGTTATCAGGGACTCGTGTAGAGAGCTAGTTGTAAATTTAGGTTTTAATAAAAGTTCCATGCCACTAATTTATTACAAGTAATCTTAGCTGCATTTTCAGATAAAGTTTATTCATATCATCTCATATGTTTGAAATTTGGGGTCTATTTGAGCTTCCTTCTACTATCTTGTTTTCCAATGTCACAACACTCCCTTTGGGATATGCTAAGAATTGAGATATTTTACAATTTAACTTATGATACATTTATTGTAAAAAACTATTAAAATTACATGTCAAAAGGTGTTTTTAAGATAATTCTAAAAATTTCATTATCTTTAACTTCATGTCTTATCACTATGTTCAACAAAGTATATTTTTAGTATGTATCACAACAATTTGTTAACTGTTATATTTTAGAATTTTGATTCTAGTGGCAACTCCAATTTTATCATCTAGTTTCAAGGAAGATTAGTGCCTATCTTGAATATCTTTCTTAATTTTTAGCTTTAACTATTTCCTTGATTACAAGGCTAGAAAGATTGAGGTCATCCTTCAAAGGTGACTCATCAAGACAACTTGTCTCACCCCTAAATTTTCATCAAAGAAGATGGAGATAAATTCATATGCCTTTTGAAGGGCAAAATTTAACTACTAAAAACTATCTAGATTACCAAGATTATGATAATATTAAATTTTTTGTTGAGCTTACCATTATTGAGGACTTTCATAGCTCTCTTAGTCATTCTGAAACATATAGTCCTATTTATTATCCAAATCATTCTCATCCTATTGAATCCCCTCCTAAGTTTGATCCATCAAGCCCACCTCACTCACCTCCTCATAGCCCTTTACTATTTGTTCTTAAACTTCCCATTAAACCAATCATGAGGTATAGGGACCAAGATGAGAATGAAAATCTTACATTCCATATTTTAAGAGTTATGCCTATCAATTTTGATGACATGAAAGGTTATCCAAATGAAATCTCAAATAAAGTGAATAACTGCCTTCCAAATTTTCAAGTGAACAATGTAGTAAGTGGTGATCAACACTTGAGGGATTTTTACAATATCATTGAAGATTATGAGGTTGAGCATGAGGATGTGTTCATTAAATTGATTCTACCACACACTGGAAGAAGATGCTCGTGAGTGGTTCAGTTCATTTTCTTTAGATGTATTTATTCATGGCAAGAAATGAAAAATATTCGTAGAATTCAGTATGGTGATAGAGTTGATCCCATATTTCTTTTGATTGAGTTTGAAAACATCAATAAAACCTCAATGAGTGCATATAGAACTTCAACACATAGTTCAACAAGGCTATGATGTGGCTAAACAAAAACATAAGGCCTAGTGATACAACATGTTTGATAAAATGTTGTTATGACATTGACAAGAAGGTTACATATTACATATGGGACAAGGCTTCCATGAACCTATAGTTGGTATTCAATATGGACATCCAAACTAAGAATAATATAAAGGTTATGGGAAAGCCTATGAACAAGTAGGCTGATGTAGAGTTAGTTAATTTAGAAAAAATACACTCCACTAAGAATTCCAACCATGAGGAGACTGTTAAGACTTTGGTCTCTGTTGTCAAAGAGATGTCGTACAAGATAGATAGGGATAAGAAAGGGATCCTTCAAGGTATAAAATTCAATAAAGAGCTCCAAATCCAAATTGAGCACAATGGGGTTCTGCTTTCCACAATCAAGATAATGATAGAGGGAAGAGGCCTACACTTGAAAAAAGAACAAATAGAAATCAGAATAGAGGGGTTGGAAAATAAGTGACTGATCTATTGAATACCATAGTAAATGTTCTCATTTGTGTTTTTTAAATTATTTGGTGTGACAAATGATTCTTTCAACATCCTTCACGTGATACAATTGAATTGATTGATGAAGATGCAGATGAACCTAACTCTACATCATTTGATGATGACATTTTGATGTTATATTGTTAAAGTCTTTAATCAAGATGTCTACCTCCATAGAATTATTGAGTGCTAATACTGTTGATCAATTTTGGAGTTTAGTCAACAAGGTATGTGTCCCAACTTGTGAATTTGCTTTTGATGTTAATTTAACATAGGAATATGAATTGCCCAATCATGATTTTGTGTTTTTAAGATCATTAATGATTATAAAATATGTTAGGATGATTTCATATGTTGAGGATAAGTAACTGCTAATTAATGCAACAATTACCCAAGAGAAGGAGTACTACTTAACAAGTAGGTGACTAGGCATTGCTCCTCAAGATACTACCCCTCCAAACCCAAGGGTAAGGTATGCATGTAAGGAATTAAATAAAACTATAATAGTCCCAAATGCATCCAAACTAGCACCTATTTCCTAATTTTCTTAGCCTAGAGGTGCTCGCTCTAAAAATAAAGTACCTTTGCTATCTAATAATCCTAAGGGTGCAAATGATGTTAAAACAAATTTACCCTTGAAGACTATTGTTAAGAATTCAAATCCATCCCATCCTACTCCACTTAAAACTTTGAGTGATTGTATTCCAACATAAGGTGTTGTTACCCTTCAACCAAATACTCCTCTTCCTTAGTATAGCATGTGCGATATGGCCTAAGTTTCGAGCCAACTAAAAATCAATGTGCTAGTTGTTAAGTTATTGAAAATATCTGAAAATAGAAAGAGTGCATTTGAATATTTGGAATTTGGTGAGAATTCATCTACAAATAATATTTAATTTACCCCAAACACCCCTGGAGGAAGATGAAGAATTAGAAGAGGTTGTGGAACCAGCCCTAGAATTTTGGATAAGTGCAGAGAATGATTTATTTCATCTTAGCCATGTAGATGCTGGAAAAGTTTAGGAAATTAAGGGATCTCAAGATTTAGGAGCCACCAATTAATGACACACATCTAAAACATTTCCTTGACTAAGCTCGTGGTTGTGTATAAATTGTATAGTATATAGTCTTGTTATCTCATTGCTTTATTGCCCCTCTACTTTGGACTTTGTTTATCCAGTTTCCTTTCGTGTTTATGTCATGTGTTTATTTTCAGATCCCCTTGATCTATTTTTGTTAGTCTACCATGTTTTTTTGAGCCTTCATGAGTGTTTGTTGATAAATTGTTGAATTCTTGACTCCATGACCAAATAAATTGGCACTTAATCCTATTTTCTAGGGTTCTTTGTACACCCATAGGTGGTGTACATCCCTGGGTGAGATCCAATGTTGGTGCTCTAATTAGCACCAAGATTTTTCTCCATTTTGCTAAGAAAATAACATAGTAGTTAGATAAATGCCCATGCCATGCTGCCCATTACCACATGGAGGGACACATAAATACTCAGCTACACCATCATAAACCCACCTTGTTGGAAAGAAATAACAAAGGATAAAATGAGACATGTGGCTGTAAGGTTTGAGGGCACACATGGAAGATCGGTGGAAACATTCATGCTAACTGCAGGTTTGATTGGGGAAAATTGCCAATTATATTATAATATTAAACCACGGTGTTAAGTACCTTAAAGTAATTTTTAAAAATTGCATTTGCTATGGTCAAGTTTCATCAAGTTTCGAAGGAGGAAAGGCAATTGTAAAATAGGTTTTACATTTTTGCTAAATGTTTATATGTTTAAAATCAATTGTAGATGGATGTATGAAGCACGGCGGAACCTGTAGTGTTGACCGTAAAGTTGACTATTGTAAAATGTTCCATGAGGTTCCCATCAAAAGATCAAATAATCGAAATAAATTAAACAATTTTCAAGTGTGGTGGGTAAATTCCACCAGAGGTGCATAGGTTGAAGTTCAATTACAAATGTTATGCCAAACTCCACCAGGGATAGGTCCATGGAAGAGCACATGCCAAAATGAAAATTTTCAAATTACAATTTCTTTTTACACCTTTGGATCCCACGGAAAACAAATACAAAATCATGGTGGAATTGAGAGTTTTAAACATAATTAGCAATTGAAAAATCACAAATTGCAATATGTTCTTCCACTTCTGATTCCCACGAAACATGAATGGATGAGTGGGAAAAGTTGTTAGAAATTGAAGTTGATTAGAGTTAATTTCTCCACTCCTCATGCATGCAATCAATTAGCTGCAATTGAGCAATTAGTTAGTTTACATTCAGTTAGTTAACTAATAGTTAGAGATTAGTTAGTTTAAGTAGTTAACAAACAGTTAGTTAAACTGTTGGAGAAGCAATTTAGTCTCAGTTAGCATGGAGTTAATTTTAGTTAGTTATGCAGTATGTTTTTAGTTATTTTTGGATTCAAATCTATTTAAAGATGGCTTGGGTGCAGCATTGTAAGTAAGGAAAATTGAAGATCAATAAAATTCTTATTTTCAAGATATCACTATAGCAATTGGGTTCTATTTTTGTTTATTTGTTTAAGTTCTTATTTTTGCATGCTCTCTTTATTTGTACAAATTGGTATCAGAGCCTAGTTAGGAAAGAAGTGAAGGAAGAGCATAGCAGATAAGGAGAAGCATAGATTGGAGAAGTGCGTAGTCAGTAGAAGCACGCAGTAGTCACAGCCAGCAGGGAGCGCAGAGACCGACATTAGCAATCCAACTGACGTCAGCTGACAACACTGACCGACCTCGATAGAGCCCACTGACGTCAGAAATATTCTTGGCTGACCTCGGCAGAATAATCGATGTAAGTGACTGTGTGCTAAAATAGCGAACTAGAATTTAGTCACTTCAACAATTGACATGGCAGTGAATAATAGTATCTCTCAGCATCAAATTCCTATTTTTAATGGTAAGAATTATGATTTCTAGGAAATTAAGATGAGAACTTTATTTTTCTCACAATATGTTTGGGATTTGGTAGAAAGTGGTTTTGTAGAACTACAGGATGAGGCAGCCCATCTGGCATTAAATCAAGCACAAAAGGAAGAGCTTAAAGAGAACAAGAAAAAAGATGCAAAAGCTTTATTTCTCATCCAATAGGCATTGGATGAATCAATTTTTTCCAGAGTTGCAGCAGCAACGAGATCCAGAGAGGCATGGAAAATCTTGGAGACTACCTGTAAAGGTAATACAAAGGTAAAAATTGCTAAATTGTAATTTGTTAGGAGAAGTTTTGAAAATTTACAAATGAATGATTCAGATTCAATAGCCTAGTTTATGGGTCAAGTTTTGAATATAGTGAATCAAATTAGATATAATGGAGAAACAATCATGGATTAGAAGATCATAGAAAAAATACTCAGGAGTTTACCCATTAAATTTGATGTAATAGTTGTAGCTATTGAGGAAACCAAAGATTTGGAACAGTTATCAGTAGATGAATTAATGGGTTCTTTGTTAACACATGAATCCAGAATGAATAGGAATAACACTTCTCTTGAGAATGCTTTCAAGTCATAGGTATCATTTGGTAGAGGAAGAGGAAGAGCAAGGTTAAACTTTAGAGGAAGAGGTAGAGGCAGATATGGAAGGAATAATCTAGATGAAGGTGAAAATAGTAATCAAAACTACAGCAGTAGAGGACGTGGCAACAATCACTTCCAGCAAAGTTCACAGAGGTTTGATAAATCTAATATTCAATGTTATTACTTCAAGAAATATGGACATTATGCAAGTGACTATAGAAGTAAACAAGGATATGTGTACAAGCAGAATGCTAATTACACAGGGGAATCTAGTTCTAATCCTGGAAGCTTATTTCTTACTTGTAATGTTACTCAAGAAAAAGATAGAGATATTTGGTTCTTAGATAGTGGATGCAGTAATCATATGATAGGGAATAAATAATTTTTTGCTAGTCTTGATGATTCTGTAAAATCAAAAGTGAAATTAGGAAATGATATCACAGTAAATGTCATGGGTAAAGGTGTAATAAATGTTTTGGCAAAGAATGGTTAAAGAAGGTTTATACCTGATGTTTATTTTATACCTAGACTAAAGCATAATATTATGAGTGTTGGACAGTTAGTACATAAAGGTTATAGAGTATCCTTTATGGATAATGTTTGCACAATACTGGACAAGTTTCCAAGTGACAGGTTGATAGAAAAAGTGGAGATGACCAAGAATTGGATGCTCCCTCTTCGAATTCAGTGCATCTAAGGAGAAGAGGAAGCCCACTTCAAAACCATGAATCTATATCAATCATGGTTATGGCACTTAAGGTATGGACATTTACATTTTGGAGGTTTAAATTTGTTATAGAAGAAAAATATGGTGAAGGGTTTACCACCAATAGAACAGCCAGGAAGTTCATGTGATAGTTGTATTCTGGAAAAACAGCATAGAGAGAGATATTTCTAGTAGGAGCCTCATATAGAGCTAAGGTAATATTGGAGTTAGTCCATAGTGATTTATGTGGACCAATGCAAACTCTATCATTTGGAGGTAGTACTTATTTTCTAACCTTCATTGATGACTTTAGCAGAAAGACTTGGATATACCTTCTCAAAAAAAAGTCTGAAGCCTTTGGAAAGTTTAAAGAATTCAAGGCAATGGTTGAAAAGTAGAGTGGCCACTATATCAAGGTACTTAGATCAGATAGAGGAGGTGAATGTATGTCTAATGAATTTTAATATTTTTGCACATATCAATGCATTAAAAGGCAATTGACTACAAGGTACACACCACAACAGAATGATGTAGCAAAAAGGAAGAATAGAACAATCATGGAGATGGCAAGAAGCATGTTGAAAGCCAAATACTTGTCAAATAAATATTGGGCAGAAGCAGTAGCATGTGCAGTTTATATTCTGAATAGAAGCCCAACAAAGAGTGTCAGAGATCGAATTCCACAAAAAGCATGGATTTATAAGAAATATAGTGTACATCATTTCAAAGTTTTTGGTTGTGTTGCATATTCTCTTATACCATCTAAATTGAGAATAAAGCTTGATGATAGATGTGAGAAATGCATTTTTATTTGCTATAGTGAAGAATCAAAGGCTTATAAGTTGTATAACCCAATTTCAAAGCAAGTGATTATTAGCAGAGATGTTGAATTTAAGGAAGAAGAAGCATGGGCTGGTAGCACCATCACAATTAGAGCACTAATTCCACAAATTGAAGAAGAATTTGAAGAACAAAATTTTCAAGGAGATCAATCTTCTCCACAAGTAGGAACAAACACTCCAATAAGAACACCTAGGAGGTATGAACAAGGTGAATCATCTAGTCATGCATGTCACCCTACTCCAAATTCACAAGTGATGAATCAGATCCAACTCTTGATACTTTAAGATCAATATTGAAAGTAAGAAAATGAGAAATTTGAATGAGATTTATCATCAAGAAGAAGAGAAATTAGATTTGGTTTCAAATTTTGCTCTTTTCACTCATGATCTTATGTATTATGAAGAAGCAGTTAATAAGGAACATTGGATAAAAACAATGGATGAAGAAATGAATGCCATTGAAAGGAATCAAACATGGGATCTAACTATTTTACCTAAAGGTAAGGATTGTATAGGAGTCAAATGGGTTTATAAGACTAAATTTGATGCAGATGGAAATGTTGAAAAGCACAAGGCAAGGTTAGTAGCAAAAGGTTTTGCACAAGAACATGGAGTTGACTATAATGAAACATTTGCACCAGTTGCTAGACTGGATACTTTTAGAATGGTTTTATCAATAGCTGCTCAAAATAATTGGTATGTATATCAAATGGATGTAAAATCAACTTTCTTGAATGGTTTTCTAGATGAAGAAGTGTACGTGAAATAGCCCACAGGTTATGAAGTGAAAAGACATGAAGAAAAAGTCTATAGATTAAAGATGGCTCTTTATGGTCTCAAGCAAGCACCAAGAGCATGGTATAGAAGGATTGATTCATATATGATAAACAATGGATTTAGTAGAAGCAATAGTGAGCCTAATTTGATGCAAATGGAAATGTTGAAAAGCACAAGGCAAGGTTAGTAGCAAAAGGTTTTGCACAAGAACATGGAGTTGACTATAATGAAACATTTGCATCAATTACTAGACTGGATACTGTTAGAATGGTTTTATCAATAGCTGCTCAAAATAATTGGTATGTATACCAAATGGATATAAAATCAGCTTTCTGGAATGCTTTTCTAGATGAAGAAGTGTATGTGAAATAGCCCACAGGTTATAAAGTGCAAGGACATGAAGAAAAAGTCTACAGATTGAAGAAGGCTCTTTATGGTCTCAAGAAAGAACCAAGAGCATGATATAGCAGGATTGATTCATATATGATAAACAATGGATTTAGTAGAAGTAATAGTGAGCCTACTTTGTATAAAAAAATCAACAAAGAAGGTCAGATTTTGATTGTGTGTTTACATGTTGATGATTTGATTTTCACTGGAAATTTATCTATAGACACTTTTAAATCAGCAATGAAGAAAGAATTTGAAATGACAGATTTGGGATTAATGAAGTATTTTTTGGGCATAGAAGTTGTACAATCAGAGAAGGGAATTTTTATTTGTCAAACTAAATATGCAAAGGATGTCTTAAGGAGATTTAAGATTCTGAAATGTAAACCAACACCTACACCAGTTGCTACAGGGACCAAGATTAGCAAAGATGACCAAGGGTCTAATGTTGATTCTACAACATTCAAAAGACTAGTTGGCAGTTTGATGTATCTTACAGCTACAAGACCAGACATCATGTATGGGGTTAGTTTAATCTCAAGATTCATGGAGTCATGAAAAGACTCACATTGGCAAGTTGGAAAAAGTATATTGAGATATGTGGCAGGAACTATAGAATATGGAATTTTATTTTCCACAACTAATGATTTTAATTTGATTAGTTTTACAGATAGTGATTTTGTAGGTAGCATTGATGATAGGAAGAGTACTTCTGAAAATGCCTTTCTTTTAGGCACAGGTGTGGTCACATGGGCATCCAAAAAGCAACCTATAGTGACACTTTCATCAGCTGAAGTAGAGTATATTGTAGCCACATCAGCAACATGTCAAGCAACTTGAATGAGAAGAATATTGAAAGATTTATTACAAGCATAGAAGGAGTCAACACCAATATTCTGTCATAACAAATCAGCAATTGCATTATAAAAAATAATGTGTTTCACAAGAGGAGCAAGCACATTGATACAAGATTTCACTTTATTAGAGAGTTAGTGAACAATGGAGAAATCCATCTGGACTTCTGCAGTTTGAAGATCAATTGGCAGATATATTCACAAAGGCATTAGCAAAAGAGACCTTTGAATATTTTAGACAAAATTTAGGCATTGTAAATGCTAAAGTTGTAAGTGGTAGAAATTAAGGGGGAGTGTTAGATACTAAAGTTGATTGGAGTTAATTTCTCCACTCCTCATGCATGCAAGCAGTTAGCTGCAGTTGAGCAATCAGTTAGTTTACATTTAGTTAGTTAACTGATAGTTAGAGATCAGTTAGTTTATGTAGTTAACAAATAGTTAGTTAAACTGTTGGAGAAGCAATTTAGTCTCAGTTAGCATGGAGTTAATTTTAGTTAGTTATGCAGTCTATTTTCAGTTATTTTTTGACTCAAGTCTATTTAAAGACACCTTGGATGCATCATTGTAAGTAAAGAAAATTGAAGATCAATAAAATTCTTATTTTCAAGAAATTGATGTAGTAATTGGGTTTTGTTCTTGTTTTTGCATGCTCTCTTTATTTCTACAAAAGTTAAATGGGGAAAGCATACGAATGCTGAATTGGATGCCATAGGGTACATGCTTCCTGCAAATGCATGGAACAGGCTTGTCGAGGAGGTTCCTGATTACACTCAAGTGGGTACGAGTATGTCAAGTTGGTTAGAGATAGATGAAGCAAACAACCAAGGCTAATGACCTGTTTGAGAGGGACAAACAGAAAATACAACCCTAAAAAAAGTGGAAGAAGTCAAAATAAGTATTGCTGAATTGTTTTGAGTCCCAAGGCATCAAAAAAACATTGACCATGATGGTGTAAGTAAGAATGGTCCCTAGGATAATGGTTAATGCACGCCTGCAAGTAATGTTGCATAATGGATTGCTACTCTCATTTCCATCCCTATTTTATAGAGATGGTAAATATTTTCTATTTGCACGGTACATTTCACAACTCAAACTAGCAGAAACAATTATTTGAAAATGTAAGGTTGAAAGAAAGGATTTTGTATGTAGATCCCAAAATGAAGGCTATCAGTTTGATTCTTAATCTTACCTCATTCAAAAAAAGGCTCCTCCCTTGTGTATTAAAATGGGAAAATTTTGAGGATGCCCATGTGGTCAGAATTGATCACGACATTGGGTTTTTACTAGAGCTTCCATCCAAACCAGCTACAACACTTGGCTATGTAAACATATTTGAAGCCTCTGAAGACAAAATCAAAAGAATTAGAATAGAAATCCTAAAAGGATGTGAAAATTCAAACACGAGTCATGGGATTCAGATTTATAAAGGATATTTGCATCAACGCTTAAGGCATCTATTCTAGAGCAAGAATTTTAAATCATTCAGATGTAAAGCCTAGTTTGGTGATAAGACTGAAGGTCTATAAAATGGATAACTATGGTTCAATTGTACATCTTTAAAATGGATTAAAATCTCTATGCCCTGCTCAACACATGCCAGAGTTTGAAGCTGCAAAGCCGAGTAAAAAGTTTAAGGTTCGAGCAAGATACAGTTTCATGTCTTGGGATATAGGTCAAAGTGAGCTACTGTCACTTATTACAAAATTTATGGTTATATAAAATCTCAAAATTTTCAAGGTTCAAAAATGGCAGATATGCCCCCAAAGTTCCTTGGTAAATTTTGGTGGCAAGAGAAACATGAAAAAAATAAGTTCTGAAAATGCAGTTTACCAATAATGGTCAACTCTCCCAATCTTGCCATTCAAAACAAGAATGGAAATAGTCAACTAAAGAGGAGATTCAGTGAAATGTTGAGGATAAATACAATTTTACAATTTTGCACTTGTGTGAATTGAAAATTACACTTGGATCTCTCATTTTTGCCAATCAACACTGATCAATAGGTCACCTTAATGCAATGGTGACCTTCCATAGCTAATTGTAATTTTAAAAGTTTATAAAATTGCAATTTATAATTGGAGTTATAGATTCTCTAAAATAAACTTTTAAGGGAAATGGGAACCCAAATTACAATTTGTAATTTTGTTAAACTGTAAATTGTAGTTGGAGTTTAGGATTCTCTAAAAGTAGTTTTGAGGGAATCTAGAACTCCAAGTGCAAATTGCAATTTTAAAAATTTACAAATTGCAAATTTTTTAAAGGGGCCTAAATTTTCCAAAATGTATAAAAAGTGATAAATAATGCTTTTTTGCATTAAAAAATATGGAAGAAACCCTACAAATGTAAATTTTTAGAAAATCAAACGTGTAAAATACAATGTATTGAAAAACAAGTTGGACACAAAAGGTAAAAAGGTAAAATAAACCTATGTAATTGCATTTTCTCATTCTTTCCTTGTTCAAGATCCACTATGGGAAATAATTTACAATTTTGAAAGGCCATGGTGGGCCATTAGAGGAATATCACTCCAATAGACATGGATCCAAATTTTTCATATGCCATCATTACAAGAAAAAAATGTTCTATGGCATGCATAAAGGGAAGGGAAGCTATCCAGGAGGTTCCAACTATGCTAGCATGTGGTCAAAGAGATTCTTCAAGTGTTTTAATAATAAGACAAAGTTTTTTGTCCCTCCAAAATGAATATTCATCTTTCAACTCATTTGAAGGCATCTCTAGCCAATAAATCAAAGGATGTGCTCCAAATATTCATCATTTATTGTAGAGGCAGTTAAAAGAATCATTTTTATTGTAAATGGATGAAGATTATAGGCACATCAAAGGATGTTTTATAGTTGGGAGCATCTTTGCGAGACTTTGTGGTGTTGGCTAAAATTTTTAAAATTACAAAATGCAACTAACATTCCTAGATTTGAAAGGGTGTAAAAAGTATATAAATAGAGGGTTTGTTCTCTAATCTTGTGTTTTTATTATTCGTCTTTGTGTTTATCTCCAAGTATAGGCTCTTTCAAGTTTTGGGATCATTGTTGTGTTCATTTTGTCTTTCTTGCTAAGTTGGTTGTAGTTGTACAAAGATTGGCAAGCTTTGAGGGCATGTTTATATGTCTCTCCTATCCAACATGGAATAAATCCACCATGATTTTCCCCATGGTAGCATTTTGAAACTTTGATGTATGTAAAATATCCTTTCAAGACAATGGAAAATAACTATGGTTCTTATTTTTCCCTGTTAACAAAATGTAATGATATGTTTTACATGTTGTGTTGATTGGATATCTAATTCTGTGGTTATGCATGGTTGTCATCTTGGGCATAAATCTAGGTTAAAAACCCCTTTTTGCATTGAGATTTGGAAATATTTTTTTGAATACCTCTTAAGGGCACCTTGGGTTAATGAATTTGATAGGGAAAGGTATTTGAGATTCTACGTGTAGTATATGCTCTAGGGTTTCAGGGATCATTTGATTAATTGAATTGTATTAGCACCAATGGATGTAAATTAATCCTAGTAGTTCATCTTAAGTTGTTAGTCATTTTTTTGCAGTTTTGCAATAAGTGATATCATGTATGTTTAAATAAACCTTGTTGTTTAAAAACTCCCAACACACCAGCGTCTTTTTATAACTAAAAAAATATACTACCCTATCCTATCCTATAAATAATATACCCTTTGCATATGTTAAGTGTTGTTTGCCTTACAAATGCATCAAATTTTGCCTATATAAATGTACTTGCATTTTGTGTTTTGAAGCATACTTCTACATTTTTCCATTTGACCCCTATTGTTAAAATTTATTTACAATTATGATTGTAGTCATATACCCATCTATATTTAGTATCTTGTAAGTGACCTAGTGTATTTGTGTGTTCTATGTGACAACCCTTCTTAGGTGGACTATGCAAGTTTGGTTGTGCTCTGGTCATATTTGTTGTTCTTTTTGCTAATAATCCACCTGGAGAATGAATTGAAAAATATCACCATGTGAACAAGCTATCCCTTAAGTCCTCTCATCTTCATTTAGGTAGAGCCATAAGTAATAGGGAATTGACCATACCCTCTATCAGTTCCTCTTAGCCATTTTTTACGTCTAATTCATTCTTAATGCCAAACCTTCCCCTGAGTATAAAGACATACTAGAGGGTTTTTCATTTTTGTTTGCAATTTTGTTCAAGTGTTCAAGGTTGATCGGGTGAAAGAGGTGTATAACCAAGAACCAATAGACTCATGAAAACCACACTTCTAAAAAAATAAAAAAATATATTCACGGACTGAATAATACCTATGACAAAGAAGAATGAGTTTTTGTAGAATTATTACTAGAGTTTTAAAAAAGTAGGAAATCCATATTGAGAAGATAAAATGATTGCATGCCAAATATGTATTCTATTGGATGATGCATAGAATGAGAATAGAAGCAAGCCAAATTGAATGATTCAAAACCATTCAAATTCA
The DNA here is from genome assembly GCA_037957365.1 of Torreya grandis. Classification (NCBI taxonomy): domain Eukaryota; kingdom Viridiplantae; phylum Streptophyta; class Pinopsida; order Cupressales; family Taxaceae; genus Torreya; species Torreya grandis. The sequence goes on from JARHVA010002853.1 coordinate 179,922, forward strand.
TTGATGTGGAAAATAAAGAGTGGTTTTCACAATGAAAACTAACTATGACTTAAGTACTTTGTATTATTAGTGAATATTGTTATGTTAAACAATCTACCTATTTGCTTATTGTGAAGGTCAAGATCAAAGCATACCTCATAAGGAACTTGTCGATGAAAATTAATCCTCTAGCCTCCATGTATCCTCTATCCTCCAGTAAAAGAAGCTACTTACTTAGTCGATATATCGATGAAGCTATGTTGTATGAGGAGAAATTCCCTCCATAATTTATACCCATATGACATTTGACAACATTTGACATCATATTGTCATGTACAAGCGATAGTGCATCCTTGTACAAACAATTAACTTTGATTTTGATTATGAACTCAAATAACGACTCACTTTAATAAACCTAACTAATAATTTTGACAATTTAAATTTTTTGATTGAAGACTAACATATTAACATAAGACTATGAATAATGACCCTATAATCACTTGACTTAACATTATACGTGATAACCTAATACATAACAAAAAACACTTAAAGCCTAAAAATATTTTAACGTGATTTAAAATAGAAATTGTACTAATGACCTAAAACAAACTAGATTTAAATAAACCCACTATACATATACTATTGATATTGACTTTTTAAAGGAAAACTAGACCTAACAAATAGATAAAACTATCCCTAAACTAACATGATGCAAATAGCCTAATAATTATATACTTTGACCACACATGGTAACATAAGGCTTAAATGACTTAATATAAAGGCTTTTAAAATCAGGCTAAAAACTAAGCCTCCAAACTATTATTCTGACATCGTGGCACCATTTTGGGAAATGATTGAAGCTCGATCGATAGAAACTGCTAAAGCCACATGGAATGTGGGAAGTGAGAAATTTAGAGCATGACACGTTTAATCTACAGAAAGAGTGGTCTAGCAAGTCTGTGACTTAAACTGCACTTTGGTAGATGTAAAACTAGTGACATCAAGAAAAATCAACCAACAGATCTGACCCTAATGAATTTCACATCACCATGCTTCTACTGCACTAATTCAAAGATCCGTTAGAGAATGGCAGATGCACATAAAGTTAGACAGTACCAGGTCTAAAACTAAATTCACTAGGAATAGGAAGAAAGCACGAATCTCAAATAGACTTTGCATAGAATTGTGATCCATGCAAATGGTAATGATAGTATATGCAGGTATTCTTGATATTGAAACATTATCTAGATTTTAATTTTGGCAGGTCTGATATATGTGTTGAGACTCGAAAACCTTTAATATGAAAGTGCGATGCACTCTATGCTAGACACTAAGCGACATTGCCACAACGAGATCCTTTCTCTCCCTTACAACAAGAACACAGGCCACAGAGATAAATTATGAATAGTGAGTAGTGGGTACAAGGTCCATAGAGACAAATCAATGTAAGAAAAGAAATGACTGAATGCTTTGAATGAAGCTTTCAACTTCTGTTATATGCTACATGATTCTCCACATCAGCTATAAACATTTCATCAATGTCTTCTTCGCATTGACTACAATTTCTTCTACATATCGTGATTCTGTTGTGTTATACTCTAATGCACTTTCTATTGACAGAGGACTCAATGGACTAGACATGCGTAAATCATGATAGACTCTAATGGTGGACTGTCAGCTCTGATACCAATGAAGTAAAATAATGTAGAATACTTTGATAATTTTATTAATCAACAGAGTTAAATATATACAAGAGAAATGACAGTTACAAAACCTATAACTATCATCAGATCACCTAACTGATATGACACCTATGCTTCCATCTAAACATGTAACTACCACTATCTAATCACTCTAACTAGCACTATAACAGATTATGTTAACTAAGCATTAATCAGCGTATTAAACAATGTAGTATTATCAAATTTTGCCAACAAATACAAATCATTAATTATATGAGTGCATTATTCTACAATAATTAAATAATTAATACTCTTAATTATATTCAAATAATATATATTAATTGAATAATTAACTAGGATATCCCTGTATGAAACAAATAAATTATTTAGTCATAAAAGAAAATATCATTCAATTTTCCTATAAATCATTTCTAATCTAAAACACTTTATCACATAAAATAAAAGTGCATTATTACATTTTATTCTAAGACATCTACTACCGTTATTCATTTATTCTTCTTTGAATGACGCTTCTCTTATATTTTTGGAATTAACTATGTTTGTAAGTTATAATTAACTTGTGTTAACTTAATTAAAGTTATATAACTTTAATAAAGTTAATTAATTTATAAATAAAGATTTAAATAATAATAATTTGATAAATTTATTTTGTAATATATTTATGAAATTAATTTATAATACTTAAATTTATTAAATAAATTTTGATAAATAATGAGTTGGAGACCTACCTAATATAATTAACATAATTATTTACTTAAAAAAATATCATTAAAATTGACTAATCATATTGATCTAATTAAAATAATTTAATCTATAATTATATTCAATTATTTTATGCATTTATTTACCACCAACTAAATAAACTAATATATTCATCTTGTCACAAATGTAGCAAGCATAAAAACATAGACTGTACAAAATTACAATAAAACTATATTCAAACTACTATAAAACACTTCAGGATTACTATTGATTAAAATAAAGTACTACATACTATGAAACATCCGATAAGTTTGAAATAAATAGCCAAGTATGAAAATGTTTAGTAATATAACATATGTGAAGAAAACTATTCATTCATCATCGGAACTATGTCTATTATTGACTAAATCTATCAAATGTGCTCCATGATCAATTTGGTTAGGTGGTGACATTGGAAACTCAATTATAGTCACATTACCAGATTCATGATCAGCGTCAAGTTTGATCCAAATGACTACACAAGTGATTGTGGGGCCGGATAATGATTGATGAGTATATTTACAGCTTTCGTATGGGACATTATTTGGACTAGATGGACGAATGGCAAGGCTTTCTTGACTTAAAATAGAAAGACTTTTATTTGCTTCAAGAAAACCTATTTAAGTATTTTGAGGCACGAAGGGAGCATTTTACTCAATCTCCAATTTGTAGTATACGTTGGATGAAAAAAAGTACTTGGCGATTCATGTCCAATTAAATGATCTCAAAAATTACATCTTCATGATTTTATTCAATAGTTATTACCACGGGAAGATAAAGTATCACAAAATAATAAGACATTCCAGAAACTAGGATCATTGATGTCAGTGTAAGGATAATCTATTGTCACGGTTAAAGGGTTGTGTGAATGCATTTTTAATTCTTTAAACTTAGAAAGATCAAACTCTAAAATTATTCCAAAAAAAATTTCATTAATTTATTGTTGATTTCTTATATTTTAATCATTTCTTCATAAATTATGAGACCTCTAATTCCAACTATACATTTTTCTATAATATATGGCAACCATGTGAGACATTATATCTAAATAATTTTTAAACAAATTTGTCTTTGTCATCATTTAAAAATTATAATTATAATTATATAAAATACATGTAAATTTTTTATGTTTATCTTATTTTCAAAATACATTACATAAACAAATTGCATGAGATTTCCATACACACAATTTCAGCTAAATGATTTCATTCATTCAACTTTGAGTGAGTTCAGATCAAGTAATAACACCACACTAAGATAAATTTGATGTTAGAAAATAAAAACATATGAAAACACACAAAAAATAAAACACACAGATTATAAAACACATTCAGATTGCTACAACAATCAGGGAATAAGATTTTTAATAATCTTCTTGATCTTCTAATCATCTTGATCTTGTTCAAATTACAATACTGCCCCATGGGTCTATTAAATAGATTTGAGAGCAAACAATAATTAGAAAAACAAACTCAAAACTAATTTTAGTCTTCACATGCAAACTAACTATTTGTCTGACTGAATGTTAACTGCTTCTCTAACAGTTTAACTAACTATTTGATAACTGATTAATCTCTAACTAATTGTTAACTGCTACATGCATGAGGAGTGGAGAAATTAACTCCAGTCTCCAACACTCTCCCTTAATTTCTACCACAAACTATTTCAGCATTTACAATGCCTAATTTATTTATCATTCTTGCCACAGTTACATTGCTAGTAGCTGCCATTGATGGCATACATCTCTTCACTCATTCTGTCTACCAGCTTCAGCTAGGATGCTTTTTTTTGCAAAATACACTGCCTCTCATGCGGAATACACCACCTTGTCTTCATAGAAAATAAATACAATTGCTCAATGAGCATTCACTCAGCATTTAAGACTAAGGAGTAGCCTGTCGAAAGGCTATCAATGGACATGCTTATGTCCAAAACTACAAGCTTCCCACTTGCTTACATTTCTTTCACCTGATGCGTAACTACTCAGGTTTCCTCCCAGGACTCTGCTGGGTTCTTTCCACATTGGTCCAAATTTGCCAATGATCAGTCTAAAATTCAGACACTTTGACAGCTTCACTCGTTGTTCAACACACACACTTTCACAGCTTCACTCGCTATTTAACACAAGCTCTGCGGAGCTCATCTTTTCAAACACGGCAAACATATGCCTTGTAAAACTGAATACAGATAGAAAACAAGAAACAAAACAAATAAAAACATATCTCAGAAGGCTTTCACTTGGTCAAAATAGATTCTAGCGGAGACCACAAACTAGCTGGAATGCTTCAATGCCTTCTTCACCACTTCTTCACTTCTACGGAAGCTTGAATTGCACTTCACTTCTGCAAGTCTTCTGTGTAACACGCCTCTAGCTTGGGTGCTCTTCTTTTTCTATTTTTTTTCACTTTCTTCGACTGTTCCGCTACTTGGCTCTTTTCAACACCTTCAATAATTTTAGATGGCTAGGGTTTAAGAGGAGAAATTCAAACTTCAGACGGGCATATTGCTTCAAATGGCTCTTTGATATATATCAGCTGCATTTGAAAGCGGCTATCAGTTATGAAATGGCACGTTTGGAAACATTGTCCATTCTGCGCTCTTGTATTTCCTTTATTTCCTTCAAATTGGTATTAGAGCTTTAAGGATATGATCTTGTGAAGATTAATAAAAATCTTGTTCCCTGATTGCTATAGCAATCTAAATGTGTTTTATAATCTGTGTGTTTTATTTTTTTTGTGTTTTCATATGTTTTTATTTTCTAGCAATTGTTATCAGACCCAGAAGTGCAGGCAGAGTTGAACAGCGAGCAGTTAGCAAATCATGGGAAGAAAGATCCAAGGAGATCGGACAAGGGAATAACAATTAAGCATCGTGTGAGAGCTGGTAAGAGCTCCAGATTTGGTAAGAGCTCTGATACCAATTGTTAGAAAATAAAAACATATGAAAACACATAGAAAATAAAACACACAGATTATAAAACACATTCAGATTGCTACAGCAATCAGGGAACAAGATTTTTAATAATCTTCTTGATCTTCTAATCTTTTTGATCTTGTTCAAATTACAATACTACCCCATGGGTCTATTAAATATATTTGAGAGCAAACAATAATTAGAAAAATAAACTCAAGACTGATTTTAGTCTTTACATGCAAACTCACTGTTTGTCTGATTGAATGTTAACTGCTTCTCTAACAGTTTAACTAACTATTTGATAACTGACTAATCTCTAACTGATTGTTAACTGTTGCATGCATGAAGAGTGGAGAAATTAACTCCAGTCTCCAACATTTGAATGTATGAAACCAGACATTGTAAGAACAAACCATTAGAACCAACGTGCATTTCAACACAAAATCAAAATTTATATTCATAATAAAATACTCAGAATTATGATAAGCCTGCAGACTTAAATCGTTCATTGCATTTACATGTGTTCATAGAATTCAATAGATATGTTACCAACCTACATTCATCCAATTTGAAACCCAAACCCACAAATATCCGTAAAATATTTTCTCTTTAAAATAATACAAAAAGAATCAATTTAACCAAAATTATAGAGATTGCCATTTCCCAAAATGTCATCAACATAATTTCGAAAACCCAAGAACGCAACGATCACTATTATTCTTCAATGGTTCATCAACAATTTATTCTGAACACTCACTTTTCGAATCTTAAACTCTATATAACCAATATCTATCAAATTGGACATTCTATTCAAATCATAAATATAAACCCTTGAGTATTCACGATAATAAAACAACCACGCAACACTTTTTTATTTTATGAATAAACCCTTTATAATATATTGTAATAAGAACCGTTATTTTCATGAATTCATAGCAAACAGAGATAAACTGAAGCTTATAATGAAGTTAAACGTCGAACTTAAAAAATCAAATAATGTTCACAAAAACAAAAAGTGCAATTTGAATGGAAATATTTCTTCAAACATATATTCAATAAAACTGCAACAATATACTTCCGACAGTCATGAATATAATACGAATAATCATGCAAAAAATTGGAAATAGTTATGCAAGTTTCCCATACCCGTGAATCACAATCTAAACAATCATGCATATATATTTTTAAAAATTACGACTTCTAGACTGTTGTTTTAGACAAGTTTGAAATTTAAAACAACAATATACTAGTTAAAATTGTTGGAGGACGTGGCTTCCAGCTCAGCTACAAACCATTTAATCTCCACTGCCACTTGCTTTCCAGCCACGCATATTTTGTCAGTTTGAATTTAAAACTTTAATATCTTTCAGGGGCTCACACCACTGAAGCTGTGCCCAATCTATCTCATTTAATCTATGCAGTTGTTTACTTGCTTAGAACATATTAATTCTCTCTGTCTCTTCTACAGGGTTCGAGAGATTTCGAGGTCTATCACTTTTTGTAAATTATTTTGTATGCTCTGTTTGATATGCCAAGAAAAAAGACTCTAGCAAAGCTCTGCTTCTTTCCTGGTAGGCAGCATATGTAGAATTTATTGTATGAGCAACAGCTCTATAGGAAGATACAACAATGTTTATGGAAGGATAGATTTAAAAAAAATTATGTGTTTATTTTGTGTGCATTTTCCCTTGTTTTTTTTGTTTGTTTTGTCTTCAACAATTTGGCATAAAAATTCTGTGATTTGTTAGCTTTTATCAAGTGGTATCAGAGCTTAAGGGTAGTCAAAGACAGGGTTAGTAGAGCTGAAAGTTATCAAAGCTAAGGGATTCATCAAGAAAAAGTATTCACTGTCAACTAGGACAGCCACAAGCACAAGCTTGACAAATCTACAAATTCGTCAATTCAGTAGTAAAAATTATGACTATTTGTCTATCACAATGAGAACTTTGTTTTGTTCTCAAGACACATGGGATCTAGTAGATAATCGTTTTCCAGATGCAGCAGATGCAACAGCATATAATGATTTATCTCAAGTAGAGAATGATCTACTCAGGGATAATAGGAAGAAAGACTCAAAAGCTCTCTTCTACATATTTCTTCTACATATTTCAAGCTATAGATGAGAGCATTTTCCCAAGGAGAGCATTTTTCCAAGGATTACAGCAACAACAAATTCCAGACAAGTATGAGATATTCTCCAAACAACATACCAAGGAACGGCAAAAGTGAAAACATCAAAGTTGCAAATGTTAAGAAGAGATTTTGAAACAATCTTCATGAAGGATTCATATTCAATAGACTTATTCTTCACACAAGTGATTGGTTTAGTTAATCAAATCAGATTTTATGGTGAGACACTTGAAGATAGAAGAATTGTTGAAAATATTTTAAGGAGTTTTACTCACAAGGTTTGAATCCATAGTTGTGGCCATAGAGGAAACAAATAATCTCTCACAATTTTTAGTTGATAAGCTTTATGCATCTCTCATTTCTCATGATCATAGGCTAAGCAGGTCAACAAACTCATTTTTGGAGCATGCTTTCAAGACACAAGCTTCAATTAGCCATGGAAGAGGTAGAGGAAGAATAAATTTCATAGGTAGAGGAAAAAATTTGTATAGATGTGGAAAAACAACCCATAAAACTCAAGTAGAAGAGGTAATGGCCAATATCTAAGTCAAAAAGCAACTCAAAATCAAAGGATATTTAAATAGAATATGTAAATAAAATATTAAGTGATATTTTATTGGAAAAAATGACCTTAACTTACTATTTGGTTGCTTGTTTGTGGTTTAAATGGTCACCTTTACCTTTTTTAGGCTCCACAAATCAAATAATGAACCAAAAAAAAATTTACACCATGTGAAATGCCTCCATGGTCATATGTAGTATTGAATCAAGATTAAAAATAATTTAAAAACATATATTTTTAGTTAAATGTAAATCAATTGGTCTTCACAATTGATAATGGCTTGATCCACTAACTATACTCCTTTTTTCTTTGATACCATGTCAAATTCACTAGATGATTGCATTATTCATATACGAAATCTATAATATGATTTATAAATAAATAATTTAATTGATAAGCAAATAATGTAATGAACACATCAAAACATGACACATGAATTGCCATGGGAAAACCTCAAAGTGGTAAATAACCCACCAATGTGATATTCATTAATACAAGAAACTGAATCACCCCAATACACACTTCTTATCACTTCTTCATGTAGTGCTTCAAAAAATGTTTGGGTTGAATATGACAAATAAATTTCATATTTGAATTATTTTTTAAAAATAGGCATAACCCTATTTATATTTAATTATCACAGGAGGTGTCTGTTCTAAAAAAATGGGTCTATCTATCCCAATAAATGTATCTAATTTTGAGTTTGGTAATTCATTAAATAATTATAACTCTATAATTTATTTTCATGGGGTTTTCACATTATCTCAATAAATAATTTATTATTATTATTATTATTATTATTATTATTATTATTATTATTATTATTATTATTATTATTATTATTATTATTATTATTATTACCAAGGCTAAGAGATAATAATCTTACCTAGGATTAAATGCTCTAACATTTTATTTGATTTCAAGCTTAGCATTCATGTCTTTATTATTTGATTATTTGGCTGAGAGACACGTAGTTACATATTGGTACTCCAAATGCATCTAGAATCTAACCTATTATACTTTATTCTCCTAGGCACAAATTATCAATATGATTACATGTGAAATATCATGGTGATCAACTTTACCAGAGTGTAAAATTTATTATCATACATTGAGATGACACTGGGTGAGTGGGATGATGACAAGTGTATGGATATTGGTGTTTCACTTTCTTAGAATGATCATATAATGAAATCTATTGGCATCATATCTAGGTTAGCAAGATGATGACAAATGAATATATCTCACTATTCTAATTACCTAAAATGGTTGTATAATACACATTGATGCCATCATCTCAAGGTTAGTGGGATGATGACATATGGATGGCTCTCATTTTTCATCTTTCCCATAATGATTGTATAATGAACTATATTACAATCATCTATAGGTTTGAAGAATTATGACACATGGATGGATCTCATTTTTTTATTTACCCATAATGATCATAGAATGATATATATTGGCATCATCTCTATGTTAATGAGATGATAACACATGGATAAGTCTCTATTTTTTTTAAAAATAGTTAGGATTTATCTACTCTAAAAATATCCAAGATCTCTAGATTAGAGGGGTGATGACATCTAGTAGGATTAGATGAGATTAGAGGTGTCCTACAAGTGAAAGCAAGAGAAACTTGAACACAAAATGGCATGTTCAAGACGAATACTAATATAAAAATAAAGTAGAACACAACACATCAGCCCAGTTAGTATTTTAAATGAAATGTCCTCATGTCTATAAGCTTATTTGAATTAAAGGAAAATTAAAGGCAAATTATAGAGATCATAGATATGGCTTATACACCTCTTTGATTTTTCTTCAAATAAATTTGAAATATGTTTAAAATTTAGAAACAACCTTAGAGTTATATATATCAAAATATTTTCCATTGACTTATAAGCTCTATAGGAACTCAAATAAAGATATACAATCAATAATTGGTCCCTATTTGGGGTTTAAAATATGGGTGTGCATGTTAATAAACAACAATATTTTAAATAGTATAACCATGCAATCTAGACCCATCATGAGATTACATTAGTCAGGCCCACTCTAGTTTATAGTGAAGGACACAATGGTAAGAAGGATGCTTCACATGAATATGGGGCTTATTTCTTTTGTAGGCTAAGGATCAATAAATTCATTCAATATTAGATTTGGTAGACCAAATTCTCCTAGTTGTGAGAAATGTTATTCAAGAAGAAACTATCCCTAGAGGTTCTAACAAGAGGTGGGTCTTCTCAGAAGTCTATAATGTGTAAAATGCTTTCCTTAAATGTTAAGATTTTTCCCAATTGAGATTGGATTCTACATAAAAAGGATTGGTATCACCCATGATGAAGATCAAAGCTAGTATAAGAATGTCTTCAACATATGTTATGTAATATATAAGCATTTATTTCATTTTAGATGACCTACCTATTTATTTTCTAGGTGATATCCTAGATCTATTGTTGTGAAAATGGATCATAAAAGAAATAGATCTAGTTATTAGAAGCCACAACATATTCAGTAAGTATGTGGCTTTTTAGACCCACAATCTAGCCTTGTTAGGTAGTCCAAGTCATTTTTGATTTCCTTGGACACTACATATTTTTCCATACTTATCCATGGCTTCTTCATATTTATTTTCAATAGTGTAGGGGATTAGGATTTAATTTTATCATTAGGACCTTAGTTTATTGGAAATTTTAGTTTATGTTTTTGTCCTTGGGCACCATATTTTGAACCTAAGAATGGAGAGATCATAGAGTATCCAATATGGATTAGATTATACATTATTCCATTTATCTTAAGAAAATAAGAGCACATTACAATTTTGATCAATCATGTTGGTTCCTTTGTGAAACTGGATGAGGGATATATGTATAAAATATTTTTGAGAGTTTGTGGAATTTTTTATCTATTGAAGCCACTCTAATATTTAGTTAGAATATGTTCATCTCAATCTTCATTTAACCAATTTCTTAACTTTGAGAATATTCCTTTTAGATGGTTCTGGTGAAATACAATTGGGGATCAAGCTACAAGGTGTTCTTCTAAGGGATTTAGTGTTTGGATCCTTGTGATCAACTTATTTGGAGAAAGAAATATAAGGCTTTAAATCATGAGTTCTTATGCATAATCATGACATTTTATACCATATTTTAGGATATCCACCCCCATACTCAGTTGAAAACCATCCGATTAGAATAGAGGTTCATTAGAGGGTAGAATAGAATCAGATTGAAATTTAAAATCTTTCTTTATCATTGAGTTCAGCTATTTCCCCTTGTTGAAGCTCTTTTCTAAACTAAAAGTGTCTATTAACACTATGGTAAAAAATAAAGGGCACAATTTGGTGGCAAAAAGGCTGAGATCAAATGTTAAATAAATGGTCAAGGATATATTTCAATGGACAATGGAATATTTTCTCTCTTGCTAGTGAAGAATATTGATTTCAACCGTTGGTTAATGTGTTTATCACTTATGTTTATTGAAATCATAATTATAAATATGTAAATAAAATATTAAGGGATATGACTTGCCAATGGTGCATGAAGTAGAGCAAAAGAATCCAAAGCCTATGTTGGTCTAGAGGCACTTTGATCAAGATGTATAACCTTGGATTGAAGATATTTTCTCTTGCACAAGGGCAGCCACATCAGGAGACAAAGATGTACTAGCCATAACTGGTGGTGCCACATAGGAAGGTTGGGCTGCTATAGGGGGTTGTTGAGACATAATTTCCCCCATAGGGTCATTTTCAACTGGTTATTTTATGGTTTGATAGGATGGACCATTTTTTTATTTTTGTCTTTCTTCTTGTAGTATTTTAAGCATATCATCTTGTATATCTAGATGTTTAATTAAAAAGTTTTGAAGTTCCCTTTTATCAGTATCATTAAAACTGGTATATTGGGCCATTGTTAAAGTAGGAAAACAAATTGAAGATGGATTGAATTTTTTGTAATAATTTGTAACAAGAAAAATATGATAGAAGGAAAGTATTAAATGAATAAAATGTAAAGTTCTAAAAATAGAAAATTGGAATATACATAAGGACACAAAGTTCACAAACATGTGAGGTGGTACCTCAAGAAGCAAAGGGACTGAGTAAATTCAACTAGGGTTTGAAAGAGATAATTTTTAAAATTACTAAGGTAAATTTTAAAAATTAAATGTGAAATTATGATTTAAATATGAAAAAAAAATAAAATACTAGAAATCAACAAATAATATTCCTTAAGGTTTCTAAGGTTTTTATGCACAAATGAAGTAAGTCAGGTTCACCAAATTATAAGGTTGCATGTTTGATTCACGTCAGGTTCACCAAATGATTTAATTATTTTGGAAATAATGGAGTTTTATTCCTATTTTAGTTAAGTGTCTAGATTAATAAATTAGTAAATAATATTTTAATAATTATAGTCTTGATTTATATAATTTATTTGTCTTTTTTACCTTTCTAAAAAGAACAAAAAATAAGGAGAAATATAACATAGCTTGAAACTCGACTGAGACAACTGAGATAGAGGCTAAAACTAGTTATGCAGGATTAGGACAGTGTCATGAACATAGATCTAGATTTCATTTAGTGAAAATATAGGAGCACCAAAAATTCCTGTTCCATCACTATTTCCCACTCCTATTTCTATTATCTAAACTAGTCGTAGAGACCTAAATTTTTTGGGTTCTTTATGATATTCCTTTGTGAGCTTGTCTATGAAATTTTAAGTGATAAATGTTGATGAAACTCATTATAGATTTATTTTAATCTTCAAACCCTAACCCTCCATCATGATTGATAAACAAGATTTGAATCACTTAGATAATGGGGGGGGTGGGGGGGGCGGGGCGGCGGCGGGGAGGGTAAGTTTGTGTCAGATGCACTGGACATGTGATCCACACCCATTATGTAATCATGTTGTCTACATACCAATAGTCTGAAGTGGGATCAAGCCATATGTACTTCTCCCACTTAGTGTGCTTTTTGAAATAGTTTGATGTCGATGTAAAAATTCCAAATTGAGAGTGTTTGAGGTGACTAAGGACTAGTGTGAGAGTTTGAATATGTTTGCATCTATGTTGGGTAACTATATGTAGATAATAGGGAGGTTTGCCTTAGTGGTTTATTTTTGTTCTTGCTTTCTTTGTAATATTTATCACCTCCCTTGTAAATAAACTTTGGATGTAATTTTATAAGTAACAATTGGTCATGGGTTAAATGTATTTGCACTAGGCCAGCATAATAAAGGATAAGAATCGAATGAAAATAGGCATTTGGGCTCAAAATGTAAAGGGACAAGAGCACTAAAAATGGGACACCTTAGGTTGAAGCACTGTAGTCCAGGTATGGCACTCCTATTCTATAGGCTTGGGACATGGGGGATCAATATTTTCTTGGGAGATAGAGTTTGACCAAGTTATAATGACCATTTGGAAGTCTACGAATGACTGAAAATGAGCAAAAAAGATGTCTAAAAGGGTCACAAAAGAATAAAAGAATGACCTATGATTTGGATTTCACAATCCATACTCAAACTACTAATTTGGACATTTTATATGACTATAGAATCACTTTTCCATATTTGCATTGATATATTTTTTAAAAATAGGTTACATAAGATGAGCCCTTAGAAAACATGTGCAGGGAATCCTTAATCCTATTGAGGCATATAATAAATAAGGTAGATAAGAACTCGGATATAAGGATAGAATATTTAATGCCAAGTCATCTCACCATGATTCTTAACATACAATGTTTTGTCCACCTATTCCATGGGTGTACAATATAGTAAATCATGTTTTTACACTCTCAATTATTTACATCAATTTTATTTATGATACAAATTCTCTACATTTACCAACTTTTGAAAAATTTACTATTGAAGATACTCTCTTATAATTCATGGGGGAATACAAGGATCTACATTCCTTCTTTTATAAGAGTATTTTTCCTTATTCCACAAATGCATAGGCATACTTTAGTGAGAATTAATGTAGTTTCATTGATATTTCACCCAACACAGATGGCACTATCCTTGCAACGCCATATACTATTGATCAATCTATGTTACTTAATGAAGATACATTAAAATTTAATTATGGCATTGATATTGATCCTTGCATAATATTATTTATTTTTACCTTACATAAATAAGAACATACATATATTCATCAAATTTAGAAATAGATCCCTAATGTTTTTGCTTTTGCCTATTTTGATATTCCTGACATTGATTCCTCAATCATAATACATAGGATTGTACTATATCCTGATGCAAAGCTAGTTAAATAAAAAATTCAAAAAAATCATGCCAATGTTATTCTTTTAGTCAAAGATAAGATCCAATGGCTCCTTGATGCCAATTTCATTGAACAGTTACTCATACCCAATGGGTTGCTCACATTGTCCTAGTTATAAAACCTAATAGCCAAATCTAATTTTGTTTTGATTCTAGAGGCTCAAATAAAACATATCAAAAGGATTATTTTGCTCGAACCAACATTTATATGATAGTGGAATCCACAATATGCTATAAAATGTTCTCTTTTATGGATGATTTTTTTTATTATAATCATATCAAGATCGCTGAAGAAGTCTAAGAAAAAACTTCCTTTACAACATCATACGTCACTTTTTGCTATATTGTCATGCCTTTTGGATTTAAAAATGGAGGAAAACATACCAATGAATAATGACCCACATATTTCATGATCTCATTTATAATATAGTTGAATATTGTTTCAATGACTTGCTTGTAAAATTGAAAGAGCAAGAACACCATGAAATAGATTTATGGCAAATTTTTGAAAGGCTAAGAAAATACAATGTATGACTAAATCACATGAAATGTGTCTTTGTCATTTCATATGGTAAACTCTTTGGATTCATAATATCCAAATGTGGTATCAAGTTTGACCCAAATAAAGTCAAATCCATAATGGACATTCCTCCTCATAACAACTTAAAGTAACTTCAATCCCTATAGGGCAAGATTTAGGCAATATACTATTTTATTGCACAAATAGTAAATAAGATTACAATCTCCAATTGTGTCCCATTCTAACCTCATATCTCTAATTATTTTAGTTAACATGCATAGTACAATAACTCTAAATTATTCTTAGATATATACCATTTTATAAAAAAATCTATTACACAAAACACTTTCACAAGGAATGATAAGTGCAAAATCCAACAAAACTCCATTCAACATGTCATAGATAATTATTGAAATAATCATTTAAGGTACACCTACTCTTATGTTTGATATATGAGGAGGTTAAATTGGCCATTATAGAGGTGCATGATAATGAATGTGGTGTCCATTTCAGCAGAAAAGCAATGTCACATAAGTGACTTAGACAAAGTTACTATTGGCCATCAATGGAACAATAATGTCAAGAATATGCAGGTTATGAGATAAATGTCAATGCCATAGAAATATATACCATATCCCTTTGAATTAATTAAAAACCATAGTATCCACATGGTCATTGATGCTATGGTGATTTTATCTAATTGATAAGTTAAATCTAGAATCTATAGGAGCTCACAAATTCATTATCACAACTATAGAATAATTTATAAAATTGATTTGTCTATTCCATTACAATCCACAAAGGGAGAAGATAGATGTAGTTTTCTTAGCACTAATATTATTTATCAATTTGGACTCCTAGTGGACATCATTATAGACAATAAAAATTCTTTTTGGAATAAAATACGAATAATTTTGTGCTAAATATAAGATTTGGCACACATTATCTACTCTATACTACCTAGAAGGTAATGGTTAATAAGAATATATAATAAATATAATTAAAAATATCTTTAAAAAAATATTTACCAAATTTGTTGATGATTGAAACAATCAACTTGTCTATGTACCATGGGCCTACCGCACAATATTCACACACTGATAAGAGTTAGTCCTTTTTCACTAGTCTATCGAACATAACCAGTTATCACACTAGAGTGAGAAATCCCATCCTTATGAGTATACTTAAAAGGTTTTATTAAATATGATAAATGCATAGAAATACATCTCCATGAATTAGAATAGTTGGTTCATATACCCATGAAATAAACCCAAAAAAAATCAGGAATTGCCAACAGAGTATGCTTTAGGATAGCATGTCAAACCTAATACCTTGTTTGATGGAGTAACATATACTCATTCAGTGTAATCATATACGTTCAATTGGAGAGGATAACTTATATACCCTACATTATTGGGTATTCAAAACATTTTTATAGAATGAGAACAAGATAGAATATTGATGACACATATGATATCAACATGTTAATCATACATAGCAAACAATAACTATTTTAAACACATGAAAATTATGATAAATTCCCATTATCATATAATAGTTTTATCAATGCTTAAAATATACTACAAAATATAATAAAAACTAAGGCATCTAAGGCCTTTGTTCGAGTGCTACTAGCCAAGGTTGTTAGCCTCCTCATGGCTTAAGGTACCTACATCATAGCCAACATATTAATTGAAGATCACATGTTGCCCAGTTAATGAGCGTGAATTCAATTATCTGAATAAATAAACATTGATATGATTATGATCAACTTCATTATTTATTACATAATATATAATGGTATCCCATAACTGAATCTATGCAAATGATATTTTATTAGAAAATAGATAATGCATTTATGTTCAATAAGAGGAGGAATTAATGTAATCAATAAGAATTTTATATCCAAGTATATATTACATTTAACAATGATCATTAAATCAACTATAAGGTCTAAAATAAGGGAAACATAACTAGTCCATGTAATTTTCACACTTTCTTAATTATTTTTCCTGCCATACATTTACATAGCAAGTTATCAAGCATGCCAACTAGTTGGTTAATTAACCTTTATTTCAATTGGAATTTCATTAAGGAGTAGCCAAATTGATGTAATCTCTTTCCAAGGCATAATCAAACATGGTTGATTCATATTTTTTCCAACATAAACAAGTATATAATATGTATATGCATAACAATAGTTTCCAATGCAATAAGTATATAAGTGTGTAAGCATCAATTGCTTGCTCATATAATAAAGTATATTAGATTCATACAATAAACAATTATTCCTCTCACAAACCATTTCCAGCCAAGTATCAAATGAGTGGAACCCAAATCCAACATTCCATTTGATAACTCTTACAAAATAAATGTTTGAACATGTCATGATACAATAGTATGTGTTCATTTCCACCCAATAAGAAATAAGACAATATGCATTCTTAGCTAATAAGGATGAATTCCAACTCATGTATAATAAAGAATCATTCATTCATATCAATATTAATCATGGAATAATATAATACCAGTAAATTATTCTTCACAAAAAAAGTGATTTAATATAACTTTCCTCATTTACAAGTTGAAAATTAATTTCATAATTTAAATTCAACTTATTTTTATACTAGGCAGCCATTAGTATAGAAAACAAACATATAATTTGATTCATTCCAGTAATATAACTAAGATAGAAACTTAAGAGAGGAAATCGATAATAATTAGAATACATACATACATACATACATACATACATACATACATACATATATACATGCATGCATACACACACACACACACACACACACACACACACACACACACACACACACACACACACACACACACACACACACACACACACACACACCAAAAATGAAATAGAATGTCATTTCAAGTTAAGATTTTAACTTATTTACAATTGGAACCATCATACTTAATTATGATTAAAATGATGTCAAGAATTAGGTGAAAGTTCTATAAAACTACACATGAAATAATTACTATGCTAAAGTGTGAATAAGATAAACTACAAGTTATTTCCATGATAATAATGACAATGTAGTGTGTTATTATAGAATTAGTAATGATAATCATCATAGCATCTAGTATACAAATCCAAGAATACATAAAGTATTAAATTCAAAAAATGTAAGTGAACCTCATCATCTTACCATGTCTTAACATTATAAACCTTTTTCCTCTACTTCCATCATGATACAATTTTAAATACTAGGTTAGCATACCAAAAAATCCAAGTACATATAAACTAATATCAAAATGAATTAGAATATAATTGCATTCATTAATCATATTATATAAAAGTGATAATAACTAAGCTAGGAAGGATATAAAAGCATATAATAAAATGTTACACAATACCTCACACTTGACTTTGAGATTATCCTAGAATGCAAGTACTATGTAACCAAATCAAACAACCTTCCCAACTAGCCCTATGAGCCTAATGATTGGTGGCCCTTACCACCCATCAATCATCTAGATGTTGGTTTTAGCTATAAGGGTCAAGTAGACATTCTAAGCAAGTCAGTATTATTGAACCATTGGAAAAATCAACACAATATGAAAAGTAACACAGGCAAATGACTATCAAATCACCATCCCAAGAAGAGACTAAAATAGCCAAGTATAACATTATTATATATTGGCGAAGGAGATAATCCACTACAGGCTATTCGAAGGATATATCGATAGATTTAACAACCAAATACAAGTCCATAAATTTTATATAACAAACTTGGAAAACCTCCAAATGTATGTCTAGCCTATAATATCATGTCTACCAATCCATATCCCATGCTCATAAGCACACAATTACATCTTAGCCATTTAAGCCTATTCTAGGAAGAATTATACCACAACCACATAATCAAACCATCATATAATAAGATATGAATCAAAAAACATATACTCAGTCAAGCCACAATCCATTATAATTCAACAAATAAAAACATATAACATAAATAAACTTGTCAATGCAGTCATTATGACTTAAACCATACAAATAATTTTCTAACAATAATAAAAATGATTCCAATAACCATTCACATCTATGAATCAATTTTAAGTCAAGAATCGATATATGGGATTCTTGGGATCATCATGAGGTCTCATGACCTCATATGACCCCCAAATCTTAAAATTAGGTTAAAATGTTTTAATAAGAACAACAAACCCACATAATGATTTAATTTTAAGTAAAACCCTTTATCATAAAATAACGACTCCAATAGGGCTTCACCCATATTCTCATGGATCATAGTATACAAAACATGCATAAATACTCAATAAAACCACAACATAAACATGTCATTCAAGATGACATGTAGACTATCTCCAATCAAACCACATACTAATTTTTATAATAGAATTGGGTTTATGCAAAGAAAACATGAGTAACCAACTCGACTTGAAAACTTGGTTAACAATTTGTTCAAAGGAACCCATAATCAAAATATGAAAACTTAGACTTTAAAATTTAAAAAACCCAAATTGATTATCCAACTTTAATCACAAATTGAAACCCTCAAAACATGTAGATTATAACATAGGGTATGTCAACCCATTACAAAATATGCACAAGTCCAATAGAGTAAATTGAAGCACAGTAACACAAACTCACCGAACATAATTGCAAGTTTAAATAAAAGTTGAACCCATCTATTAATATAAATATTAAAATGCATGCAGTCAAAGCCATACTAAAAACACATGACATTTCTCAAAATAATAGGGTCAATAACCTAAAATACATAGTTGAGAATGCAATAGCAGGTTTATAATTCCAAGTTGTGACCTTACATAATATGGACCAAACACACAAAAAACACTTCCAAAATTTGTAGAGGATCCTTGAGTCAATGAAATACATATAGGTCACCATATAAATTATTATACATTAAAAACCAGATGGTAGAACAATCCCTTTTTTTAGTTTATATTAAAAAGGCAAAACTGATTAAAATTTTTGGGTGTTGTTAACCATCTAAAAGTCTTACGAATTTATGGACATATATGCAGTGTCCAATATCTTTTATAATTTATTAAAAAATAAGATAATTGGACTAACAATTAATAATGAATTACTTAAATCAACATGGTGGATAAAAAAACCTAAAAGATGCAAAAAAAAAAGTCAATAACTAAGTCTAAAATAACCTTCCTTTCCACACAATGAATTTGACTAAGAAAAACAACCCAAAAAATTAAAGTCCAAAAGTCAAAGGCCAAAAAATTCAACTTTGTGTATTTTTTCCATCCTTTCCCCATTCTTCTCCCCTACCTAAACCCAATCCACCTACCCCTTACTCCCTTTTTCCCTTCCATCCAACTCACCCATACAACTCTTGAATTGTAAATTCAATGGTAGGAGAGAGAAAACCCCTCCAATTCCATCAACCAACTCCCAAGACACCCTCATACCAAAATCATAAATACATTTGTCATAAATGACCCAATCTAAAAAAATCCAAACTTAACAATAATAAAAATAATAAATTTAAATATTTAAATGCCGTATGGTTTAAATAAACCAAGCAACAAACATACACCAAGTGACCAAGGTTATAGTCTAGGTGGGTAAAGGTCATGGGGATATGTCTAGGCAACTCTCTTAGGGTGTCTAATTTCTAACATGGGTGAGTCCAAACAAAGCGAAGGTGGTGACAAGTTCATGGAGGATAGAGAAGAAGTCTAGAGTGGGATGTTTTAAAGGAGAAAAGTTGAACCAACTATCACCATGATGACATGCAACAATCAAACAACCATATAACATGATACAAAAGACAAAATTATACAAATGCATTAGGGATAAGTCTCCAATAGCATCATCACCTCATTCTCAATCCAAACTGGTCACATGCACTTAGTGGCTTTTATCTTGAAGATTTTAATCTCATTATCTTGATCACTATGCTTATTAGACTTTTTTTTTAATCCCTATTTTTTTTAATATTAAAAACACTCCCTAATGACATTTACTTCCAATTAGAAAGTCACATCCATTGTCTATCCTTTTTTCATTCATTCTTCTCTCAATCTTGTTCTTTAGCTTTCACTATGCAACAACCTCTAGGTATCAAGTGTCAATTCTTGTTATGGGTTTCAATAGTTCTTTATCTTGTCTAGAATGGTCTTATTTAATCATATTCCATCTATCTTAACCTCCTCTAACCCCTGGTTCACACCTTACCTTTCATTTCTACACACAAACCTTACATTGTCTTCTTAAAGCTTGTAGCCTTTTTTTGGCTTTGTTCTTTGTTGAAATCAAATAAAAAACTTTATAAATTAATTTATTACACTTTAAATAACCCTTTCATGTCATAAAAATCATGCATATTCCTTTTTTCACAACTACCTAGGCATAATAAACTTTTTTCTTTAAGCCACCCCTCAATTAGCCCTCTAAACTGACAAATTTCCTTAGTTTAGGCACTGTATAGACCATCAAATTAAAAAAAAGATGCTTTTAGATACCCATTTTCCTCCCCCAACTAAATCCATCCTTTCTTTCCCTTCCTCTTAATACAAATTGGCCCTACCTTAATTACCCTTACTTCATTAGGCTTTCCCTTGACCTAGTATAAGGACATAGTGATTAAATACATATAAATGGGGACCATAAAAAATTTAAATATATTTGATCAGTTAGATAACATTGATTTATGAAATAATAAAAAAATTGAGTAATATTTGATGGGTAAAATTCCTTGTATCAATAAAACCCTAGTCCTAGGGTTTTCATAACCTACACAAGGTCGAGAGCCTTATAAATTTTCTAACTCAAGTTATATATGGATTTAAATTACCAAATTTCCTTTATTTTGACTTTTTTAACCTCATCCAACCCTTCCAATAGTTTTTATAACTTATCTCATTCTGTAAAGGCTTACGAATCCCAAAATATAATTGTCTAAGTCTTCTTTTTATTGATTGTGTACCCTTTGACCCATGTTTACAAATCCTAATGCATTTTACAACCTATCTAGACCATAATTGAAATTATCCAACATAAATTCATTCTATTTTTTGACTATTTCAACATTATTCCTCTTCCCAAAAATTACTTTCACTCCCTTTTGTCTGTAGATTATGAAAATAGGGGCATGGTTGAGTGTAATTGTATTAAGTTTAGTGACTAGATCTTCTACCAAAATGCTCTCAAACCTTTAAGGAATATTGTCTAATTTTATTTCCCCTTGCTCCATATAAATCCTTTTCTTCATATTCCTCATTTTTCCTTCCACAACATGACTTCATTCCTTCTTACCCTACACATATGGTTTGTATTACCTACATAGGGTTATCTTTCAAGGACAATGTCTGTTGTCATTTTGTCAACCACTTGTAATTCAAGCTGGAGTCTTGACTATAGTTCCATGTAATTATGAAGAACATATCAAGGTTCCTATTTTTATGTTCAAACACATTGAATCACATAAATCTCTTCTTTGACATGAAATGTCCATAGTAGGGTCCTTATGAAAAAGAGTCTCATTCCTTGATTGACTGAGCAAGGGACCTATTAATTATTGTCCAATATATTATGAGTCTTCAAACCATGAACCTTGGATATTGGTAAATATATTATATTCTTACAACAAAATATAAAATTAACATAAAGAGTTAAATTCTCTAAAGATAATAACTCTTAGAAATTGTCTTGTGCATAACATGATTACACCATTGAATGCTTTCTAAAGAATATTTCCCACTTTGATTTCTCATAAAATAAAACCTATAGGTTTTATTACCTTTGATATCAATAGTATAATATTTAACATAACTCATTATTTTATCCATCTTTACCAATATTATCAACTTTCTTTCCTTTCTCTTGACTGCAATCTATAACCCACTTAATCAACCTGCAATCTTTATCAAACCTACAAATTTAAAATTAATATGAATATAATAATGGCTTTAAGGGTTTTTTTTATTAAAACATGAAATTGATTCACTCACTCTCATTTAATATAAACATACCCATCAAACACATTTATTTGTTCATTTTATCATTATCTATTACAAAATAATACATTAATGGACTTGAGCTCCTACTTGAGGAGTTTCATACAATTTTCATTATAAAAATCTCCTCTCTCCTCTTGGAGAGTTATCTCTCATTAGTTTATATTATCTCTTCCTTCCATACACTTACATGAATTTTTTTGTCTTTTTATATGACATGCAAACAACCCTCGTATCTTCATGCACCAACTCTCACATTGGATTCGTGGAGGTTATGAAACAAGAACATACTCATTTATTATAATAAGTTATCTTATGCATAATGTCACTTCTATATGAAATATTATACCACTATCCAACCTTTAGACGTCACTTAAAACCTCTAAGATTACTTTTGAACAAATTCTTACATTTTAAAATTCAAATATAGTTTTGGAGGGAAAAAATCCTATTCAAATCCTAGACCTCTTTAAGAACTCCTATCACCTTGAGGAAATACCATGGACCTCTTAGCATGTTCTAAATCTTTATATAATGAAAATTTGATCTATGAAATTAATTCTCCTTCATTAGAATCCCTATGAGGGATAAAAATAGAAGCCGTCTCATTAGTTTTCTTCCTTTTTTCCCAATTATTCTTCACTTGCTTTGATCTATTTCATTCCTCATTGATATTCTCAAGTTATTCTCTCTCATATCTACTCTCATGGTCATCTTCATCGTATTATTTACTTTATTTTTCCACTTTCTCTTTCTTAACTCCTTTTCAACTACTAGTAACTATTAATCTACTTTATCTTCAATGAGCTCATTGTTCTCATAAACTCTATCATTCTTTTCCTTAGTTGTACCTATATATTTGACATCATTCACATGCCTCCTATGTGTGATTTAAGGACATACCTAAACTTCACTAGTTCTTTGAACTTTCATATTTTATTTGGGCTTCTTTTTAGTTGCACTTATCTTCTCATCTACTTACTTGTCTTCTTTTACCAGCTTGCCTCTAGGACTCAATGGTTGGTCTTTCATAGGCTTCTTTATGAGTTCTTATTATTCAGTATTCCTCATCTTCATGTTCTTATGAGATT
The DNA here is from genome assembly GCA_037957365.1 of Torreya grandis. Classification (NCBI taxonomy): domain Eukaryota; kingdom Viridiplantae; phylum Streptophyta; class Pinopsida; order Cupressales; family Taxaceae; genus Torreya; species Torreya grandis. Next base: position 203,846 of record JARHVA010002853.1, read on the forward strand.
AAACTAAATCTTGTTTCTTCAAACCTACTATATCAATAACAACCATGTTTACTTTTACTTGATCTTGAGATTTGTCAATATCTTTATGGTTTCCCTGACCAATGTCTTTCAACTCTTATTCATCTAACCCCATTGTCTCTTTCATGAACTAATTAATGTTTTGTCCTTATTATTTACCACCTTTATACATTCCAATTGATGGATTGAAAAACTCTTCCATTAGCTTCATCTATTTTTTTAATGCAATTACATCCACCTCTTATTGATCCTTATTAAATTTTGGACTTGATTGTTTATCTTATTCCTTAAATTTATGATCAATGTCATCATTTACAACCATTAATTCTTTTTTAGTCAATAAATATTCATCATCTTTCCATATTATAACTTTATTGGCATTAGATCACTCACCTAACTAATCTTTAGTACTCTTTAACTTCCTTTGACATGATTCATGTTATTTTTCTTTGATTTCATCCCATGAATCAAAAATTTCATCATCATATTCATCATATACAACTTTCTTAACTGTTCATGTGTTTGGGCTTTCTTCATTCATTTCAACTTGGCTTCTTAGCTACACCTTCATTTCTTTAACATTGCTTAGCTCATTAGTTGTAATTGGTTTCTTAGGATTGCACTCTTCTTCTTATTTTCTCATTGTTTCTTGAGGTGTACCTATAATTTGAACTTCTTGTTTAATTATCATACTCTTCGTTACCCACACATTTCTTGGCATTGGTTGTTTCAAATTTGCACTTTTTGCTTGATTGACTTCTTTCTTGAGGTTCACCTTCTTCTTCATATTAGCTAACTTTTTTTTACCATTTTGACACTATAAAACCATGTTCTAAATTTGTTTTCAAGGGTTGTACTCTTCTTATCACTTGGCCTACCTATACATCAGAAATCATCTTCTCATAAGAGCAATCAAATTAAAGTCCTAGTATTTAATTTACCTCTTTGTAGACTGTTACAATTTTTGTCACTTGAAGTTGCACCCAATGAGGATATGTGACAATATTCTCCTTGTTTAAATGAGACAATGGAACCCCCATAGGGCTATGGGTATCCCTAATAGGAGGTGAATCTCTAGATTAGGGTGTAGCTCCCCTTGACATATCATTAAGGTCAATATCCTACCATTAACTCTTGGGGGGTTGAAAAGGGTTGAGAATAACATGAAATCAAACCTAAAATATTGAAGTGATACACCAGATCAATTTGATGACTTCCAACCACTTGCATTCTACACTTGAGACCAAGGAACCAACTAAAACATACTCTTTCCCAAATCTATGTCTTCTTGCATAAGTATTACATTATGGGGTCCTAGCTAATATCCAAGGTTAGGATGACTAGAAAAAATGTATTTAATGACTCTAATGAAAATACTACTCACTTCAAACATGAACATCTCTTGGAACACTTCACATGCCTTACAAGAAGAGGTTGAAAATAGGTGAAAGAATGAAGTACAATCGTAAGGAATTCATAGTTTTCACTAAGAAAATTCAACATTCAAGTAGAGAACACTATGAATAGTCATGATAAATGTAAACACTTAGTCCTTTTATTTATCAAAAGGTGTGCAATTAATCAGGGCTTCACCATACTTAGGTGGAGCATACATACAATGGAAAAATGGCCAACTCTTATAGAGTTTGAGAGAGAGAGAGAGAGAGAGAGAGAGAGAGAGAGAGAGAGAGAGAGAGAGAGAGAGAGAGAGAGAGAGAGAGAGAGAGAGAGAGAGAGAGAGAGAGAGAGAGAGATTATAAGGGTCACATGGACATGTTTCAAGTTGATAATTGCATTGATAAATACATGGAAATAGTATTTGGTTTAAACCATGAATTTTATAACCAATAAGTGTCAATCCAAGTCATTAAAGTTAGGTACAATGGCACAAAATTCCTTTTTTTGCATAGAAAAATGGCCTTCATGATTAGAGTTGTTTTAGTGACTTCTAACAGATATATGGAAGCTAAAATTACTATAATGGAATGGGATTCTCTCATTAATTCCTCTCCATACATTTTTTTCATTATTGGTCTTTTATAATCACTTGGTCAAGAGCCATCATCATCTGTTGTCCTCAAAACTACCCTTCCATGCACCCTGCAAACTTATCCTCAAAATTGGCATAAATTTTCCATGAAAATACATGGGAGGGAGGGAGTGAGTGAAAATTTTAAATACCCTCCATGGAATTTTAATCATCATGGGCACCTTAAAACCACATCAAGTGAAGCTTTCCTCTCTTCTCTCTAGCTTGCTCAATCGACTAGTTTTAACTGGTTAAAATTAAGTACTTGGTTGAAGAACTTAGAGGTTTATTAATGAAATTAAATTGATATTTGGATTCATATTAAGTTTAAAACTTCCACCCATACTTTTTTCATCTCCTAATTCATCTTATAGCCTTTGCAACACATAAAATAGTGAGAAACCCCCTATTTTTGCCACTATTTATATAATTTTATACATATATATAGGATGGAAAGGACATTGAGTGAGTTATACTAAATTTACAATAGGTTTCCTAATCAAACTATGTCCTTAGATTAGCTTTGAAACTCAATTTTTCAAGATTGGTCTTAGTTGAGGGTTTTAGGCATATTTTCACCCTTAAGCTTGTTTCATAAAACCCTGATGTCATTTTTTTATAAAAATTACAATTTTTTTTAAAGACACCTCCTAGATTCTCTAAAATTCTCTGGTATCCATGTAAAGCCTCGTGGAAGGTGTGAACTTCTAAAGATGACATATTGTGCTTGTTTTCCTCCATTCCTACATGATGAGTTGATTTTGAGCTCAAAAAGGGCCATCCTATTGATTTCCTTTACAATCTAAGAGATTAAAAACCTTGGTAGTGATCCTATGGACATGATACAATATATTTCAAATCATGATTCATTTTAGAAATGAAAAAGTCTCTTCATTTAGATTATAAGTTAAGTCTTTGCTTAGTAGTTTGCCTATACCTTTGAGCTTAGAATGACTTCTAGTACATTTATTTACATACCAATATTATATACATCTCTATATTATCTTTAAAAACATAATCCACCATGTTTAGATTCATATACCATTGCATACATGTGATAGGTTCCTCATTTGGCCACTAGATTTAGCCATGCCCAAGAGTCCTAACTGCACTTTAGAGCTCTAGATGACTTTTCATAACTTTTTATATCTTCCAATAGTCTCAACACATGAATAATGACCCCTCAAACATGTTTCATAAATATATAATTCTCTCATGAGGTTTAGAAATAAGTTTACCTCTTATTTACTTTTAGTTGTGACCCTTTCTTAACAAGCTTAACTACAATTTTAGGTCAAAATGACCCTCCTAGATGGTTTCATTTCAAAGTGAGAGTTTTAATGCACTTTTAATGACCTTTTTTTCATCCTAAAATACATTTAAAATCTCTCTTATAGCTATAAATGGCATCGATATCTCATTTGATTTCTAGATTTGTTTTTTATTTGTTATACCTATTTACAAACCCTGACACCTAGATCATTTTAATAGGCTTATTGTTCCCATGATTTCATTCCAATGTTTATCTAGGTGTATACAATATATTTAAATTGTCTCAACATATCCAAACAACTTAAACTCTACTTGATTACTCCATCTTGTCAAGACTGCTTGTTCATGCACAAGGGAAGTATCCTCGTTTTAAGACATAATAAGGGGTATCTTTCTTATTTTATTTTCCATTTTTAATACATGAGTGTTATCTATAATATATGTGGGATATATACACAAACTTCCTTCTCTTTATTATGTCATATGACCCCTTAAATCACCCAAACACAAGACAAACCTATGCAAATGATTGTGTATAGGGTTTGTTTCTCACAAACTGAGTTTGGCTTAAGTGAATGATCCTTATATGCATGGTTTATTTTAATTAGGTATATTTTGATGGTAATGATCATAATATATTTTTATATGTTTAATTAATTCCCTTAGTCTTCATGTCATGAAGAATAGTCAATTATCATGGAGGACTCTTATTTAGTTCACTACCCTATCTAGAAACCCTGTCTAGACTAAACCTGTAGTTGCATTTTGTATGGTCTAGATAGGATGTGTGATTATAAATTTACCTCCAATATTTTTTTAACCACTTATTCTAAATTATCCCCATTGTTTATCTCAACCTACTTATTGTTGGCATCACAGTCACCTAACTGACTAAGACACCTTATTTGCTCTATTATAGGTTATATTTGTCCAAGTTTTAGACTTTGCATATGCTTTAGAGATTAAATTTAAGATTATTGAGATGACACAATGTATTTTACCTTATAATTAAATTTTAATGCCCTTTTAATCACCATCAAAGCATCAAAACTCATTATTTACCTTGTCTCAGTCAGCTACAGTTGGTTGTAGGTGTGGGTTTATCTATCTAGGCATTAATCATGATGTAGTGAGGTCATTTAATGAACTTGAAATCCATTTATCATTTACATATGAATTGGTTTATATTGATATGGATAAACATCACTAAGTAAATTGAGGTGAAATCCATTCCTCACTTGTAATGAAATTACCAAAGTGAGTTTTCTTATAGGACTGAGAAACTTCTATCCTTTAGACCTGTAGGTGCATGTTTTGGTAGATAGGTATTGGGGTGATGTTTGAAATTAATCTTATACCATTTATAAATTATTTTTCACCATTTTATTTCCATGAAATTATCAAAACATCACTCCTTAAGTCATTATTAAACTCAATTCACCTATAGTTGTAGGATTCCCTTTTTGCCTCTACCTATAGGTTATATTTGATCCTATCCACCTTGTGATAATTCTCATGAAATCTTATTAGATCCTTTTGAGTCTATAAAATATTTTTATATACCTATACTAAGCTTTTGTATTCTAAATGACACACAAAATTTATGCCAATTCATTTCCCATGCATTCTACTTGTTGTAGGTTAACCTCCACATAGCGTACAGATTGAGGAGAGTTTGAAGGACATGAAATCATCTAATCATATTGTTTTAATGATATCTTAGGGTCCTATACATGCTTTCCACCATTAATACTAATTAATATTGAAAAAATGATTTAGTTTTTCACTTAGGGGAGTAAGATGTCTCATGTGACTTAGGCCTATAGAGAACACTAGTAATTTTTAGTGTTTTAGAAAGCATATTTGGGCCTCTTAAATACCCTTCTCCACTTATTATTATCTCCTCTTACTTTGCATGTTTATTTCCCATTCCAAGGGATACAAGGTGAACATAACTAGATTTTTTAAAACACCATTACATTATGTTAAACAAGATCCATGAAAACCCTCCGGTCCTCTATTTTACTCCTTTAGGGATGAGAGCCTTGAATGCACAACCATCTATCTTAACTAGTTCAAGAATTCCCCTACAACCTCAAAACATTATATAATATTTTTATAACCAAAATATAATATCACAACCTCAAATAGATTCTATCTTGATTCCATCCTTTCATGGGATCATTTTGATGTCCTACTCAGCCACATGTAGGTGGATACCTTGACATATCATCAGGAAAAAGACATGAACCAAATGAATCCTCCATTAAAGTGAACTTGCAGTGTTTTCATTAGACATATCAATGCGTATCAATTAATTTTAAGAGGTTTTAAAACTTATTCAATCCTTTTACACCTCAATATGATGTCATCATATGGTTTTGTGAGAAACAATGAGTTGTATATAGGCAAAAGTATGAAGCTAGAGCAAGACATGTTGTGAAAAAGCTCTAAAAACCCCTCAAATGCAATTTTAAATATTCAAGTGAGTAATATATATCAATTTCATTTTAAAAACATCCTCAAAACATATTCTTCAACATGAAAACCACCTAAAGAGAAGACAAGGGTCTCAAAGGACTGTTGAGTACACATGGAATGAGCTTACAAACCATAAATTTGCCTTGGAGAAGGATGAAAGGTGAAATTGCATCAATATACTCTTTATAAAAAAATTATAGGAATTAACATGATCCCCAAAACCACTGGTAAAGCACAAACCTTTTATAAATGGTGAAACTATCCATAACTTAGAAAATTGCATCTTCCTATAAAATGAGTTGGTTATCTCATCAAAACCACTTGAAAAATTAAACCAAGTGTGTGAATCATTAGAGTATGAATGAAAAAATATTTTTAAGTAATCTTAGTAACCAATTTTTATGAACTTTCTCAAAATGAAAGAAAACTTGGAGGGTGCACAGATTGATAGGCAGTTTTTCAAAGTTCACTTTGAAGGTATGGTTAATAAATCACAATTAACCAATTATAAAAATTATTATATGTATTTTAATTTATCTTAGTGTTTATAAACCTCCCAATTTTTAAAAAAAAAACTCATTATGTTATCTGTAACAAGGAAAAACCTGCAAATGACTTCACTATGCTAGGAAGGATGAAAAGAGAGATGAATAGTTATCAATTAAAATTTTAATTTATAGATAAAAAAGGTGTAAATTATCTTTGGTAAGATGAGGAGTCATATTTTCACATTTTCCAAGTGGCACACTTCTCAAGAATTTATATAAGTGTCATTTTCTCTCTCTTTGGTCAAGAAAACTACCTTTTTTCTAAACAACCTTTCATTTATTAAACTATGTAAGATTCCTAAGACTTATAAGGACACATGGGGCATGAAATCAGATTTTTGAACTTAAAAAAATCCAAAGAAACCCATACAAATCCTTAAATACACCATTTAGACCCCTCAAGATGACTTATAATGATAAATTAACCTGGAGAGCACTTAATAAAATATATTACAACATCAATTAACACTAAATAACCTATTAAAGACCTTATGAAAACATATTATATCCCCTTATATTCCTAAAATTGAATTTTTTTACTAGGGGTGCCCTATTTTGAATTAAAAGTCAAAATTGGTCAACAACAATGTTATCTCTTCATTCTTGTCTTCATGACTTGCAATCACGACTTAATTTTTTTCTTTTCCTCTTTATTCATATTCAATATTCTCCTTTCCATCCTGGAGTTCCTCTCGATTCTCATCTCTATAATACTGGACATCTCTAACCTTCATCATATCAGCTTCTACCATTTATTCTCTTTCCTTATCATCTTATTTAATCTTTATAAGTGATATATTTATCCAATATCCCACAAAATTTAAGGTCTCATTCTTGTCTTCCATATAAAATTTATTCATACTTTCATGTACACACTCAAAATCAATGTTAAAATATAAAATAGAAAACCACCTGGTCTCCATGAATGCTTCTTTCTTGGGCATTCTCTTCTTTTCTTTGTCTTCTCTCTTAAGTTCTTCTTTTGGCACTTCAACCTTCTTCATGTTCAATTAAATGATAACTCTCTTCTCAATCTCTCTATATTATTGATGTATAGGTAAAACATAATCCCTCATGCCTCTATTGGTTCTACCTTCTTTGTTCTCCTTATCCTCCTCTTTCTTCAAGGCATTTATCTCATACCTTCACTTTCTCATTAGTAGCTCTAGTGGCCACTTCACTCTCTTTCTCACATCAAATCCATTCCATTGACTCACTTGACTCGTCATTAGCTTCACCATGAGCATAATCCTCTCAAATCTCTTCCCAACTCTTTTATTTTCTTTTTTACTTCTTTTTCAACATCCATCTTCTCTCTTTTTTCTTCTACGACCCATAGACCTATCTCTTAGAAAGCCACCTTATTGCTCTCTTCTTGGACCTCTCTTGGTCACTTTTCCTCTCTCTAGGACTTCTCTTATCTTTATTGATTCTTTATAAGATTATATCTCTTCTCTTTTCTCTTGAAACTTCAATGCTCTCCTTTCTTCTTTATCTTTTCTAGTCTTCTCTTGACTAACTTATTGACCCTCTCAAAGGACTTTGGGTCTATATCTTTTCTCTCTCCCCAATATGATATACCTTTTTACTAATCTCAATAAATTAGACCTACAACATCCTCTTCTCCCTCAATACCATGTAAGGTGTCATCTTGTTCATATCTTGTATCACTATGCATTCATCTAAAATTTACAACTTGTAAAGAATTCAAATCAAAACATTAATCACTCTTACCTAGATCTGATATTAAAATGAAGAATAGGAATTAAGGATAAGTCTATAATAGCATCATCACCTGGTTCTTAATCCAACCTGATTACATGCACTAAGTGGCTTTTATCTTCAAGATTTCAATCTCACTATCTTGATCACTATACTTATTATACTTTTGCTTGAATCTTTATTTTTGTACTATTGAAAATACTACCTAATAACATTTACTTCCATTTATATAGTCACATTCTTCATATATCCTTTTTTCATTCATTCCTCTCTCAATTTTGTTCTTATTCTTTCACTAGGAAACAACTTCTATGTCTCAAGTTTAAATTATTTTGATAGGTTTTAATAGTTTTTTATCTTATCTTATATGGTTTTATATAATCATATTCAATATATCTTAACTTCCTCTAACCCTTGGTTCACACCTTACCTTTCATTTCTACACACAAACCTTACATTATCTTCTTAAGGCTTGTAGCCCTTTTTTAGCTTTTCTCCTTGTTGGGAACAACTAAAGAACCTTCTAAAGTAAATGATTACACTTTCAAGGACCCTTTTGGACCATAAAACTGATTCATACTCCTTTTTTAATAATTCCCTAGGCAAAAGCCACTTTTTTCTTTAAGCCACCCCTTGATTAACCCTCCAAACTGATAAATCTCCTTAGTTTGGGCATTATACAAATAATTAAATCAAACTAAAGATGTTTTTGTATATCCATTTGGCTCCCCCAACTGAATCCATCCTTTTTAACCCTTTCTCTTAAGATAAATTTTCCTTATTTCAATAACCCTTACTTTATTAGGCCTTCCCTAGACCTAATACTAGGACACAATCATGAAATCCATACAAATGAGAACTATAAAAACTTGAAATCTCTTTTATCAGTTAGATAAAATTTATTTATGCAAGAATAAAAAATTTGAGCAAGATCTTATGGCTAAATCAACTTGTATCAGCAAAACCCTAGTCCATAGGTTTCCATAACTTTCACAGGGCTGAGAGCTTTATAAATTATCTAACTAGACTTATACATGGATTTAAAGGACCAAATTACATTCATTGGGACTATTTTAACCTCATGTAACCTTTTAATTATTTGTATAACTTATCTCATTCTCTAAAGGCTTAGGAATCACAAGATACAATTGATTGGGTCCTATTTTTGTTGACTGTGTACCCTTTGACCCATCTTTACAACTCCAAATGCATTTTACAACCTATCTGGACCAGTCTTAAGATTATCCAAAATATATTGATGCTATTCCTTGACTATTTCAATGTCATTCCTCTTCCAAATTATTATTTCACTCCCTTTATCTATAGACTCTGAAAATAGGGGCATCGCTAAGTGTAACTATATTAAGCTTAGTGACTAGATATTCTGCCAAATTGCTCTCAAACCTTTAAGTAATATTGTCTACATTTAATTACTCCTATTCCATATCATTCCTCATCCTAATATCCTTCATTCTTCCTTTCATACCATGATTTCATTCCTTCTTACCCTACACATAGTGTTTAGACTACCTACATGGGGTTATCTTTCAAGGACATTATCTCTTGTCATTTTGTCAACCACTTGTAATTCATGCCTGAGTCTTGACTCCAATTCCAAAAACTTATTAGGCACATATCAGGGTTCTTAAATTTAGTTTCAACCACATTCAATCATATAAATATCTTCTTTGACATGCACTATCCATAATAGGGTCCTTATGAAAAAGAGTCTGATTCCTTGACTAACTGAGTAAGGGACCTATTACTTGTTGTCTAATCCATTATGATTATTTAAACCATGAACCTTGGATGGAGCTAAAGAAAAATATTCTCACAACACAATGTAAACTTAGCATAAAGAGTTAAATACTCTTAAGATAATAACTATTACAAATTGTCCTATGCATAATAGGGTTACACCATAGAAAGCTTTCTCAAGAATCTTTCCCACTTGCAGATCTCACAAACTAAACCCTAAAATATATCTTACCTCTAATATCAATAGTGGATGATTGAACATAACTCATTCTTTCATCTATCTTTACCAATCTTATCAACTTTCTTTCTTTTCTCTTGACTGTATAGCCCATTTGATCAACCTACACACTTTATCAAACCTACAACTTTAACATCAACATGAATACAATCATGGACTCAAGGGATTATCTAATAAAACATGAAATTGATTCACTCACTCTAATTAAATATAAACATACACATCAAACACATTGTGTTATTCATCCTATCATTCTTTGTTACAAAATAGTCTATTCATGTACTTGAGATCCTAATTGAGGGTTTTCATACCATTTTCATTCTTAGAATCTCCTCTCTCTTCTTAGAGAGGTCACACACCTTTTTTTCCATTCTCTCTTCCTTTCCTACATTTACATTTAACTTTTTGGGTTTTTATATGCCATACAAACAACCCTCCTATCTTCATGCACCAACTCTCATGTTAAATTCTTGGAGGTTATGAAATAAGAACATACTCATTTATTCTAATATCTTAGGTTATTCATAATGTCACCTTTATACAATGTATTAGACTACTATCCAACATTTAGACATCACTCAATACCTCTATTAATACTTTTGAATAAATTTTACATTTCAAAATTCAATATAGTTCTGGAGGGAAAACCTCCTATTCAAATCCTATACCTCTTTAGGAGCTCCTATCACCTTGAGGACCTAACATGGACCTTTTATCATGTTTTGGATCCTTTAATAATGAATATTTGATCTACAAAGTTGATGCTCCTGCATCACAAAATGTGAAAAAGGCATGAAGATAATTAGAGACAACATAAATGAAATAATAAACTATCTAATGGCAAGAAATTAAATTCAAAACACATGGATACCTGAAGGAACCCATCTAAATACCCAAAAAACACTTTGATACCTTAGGTACAGATGCCAACATCTAGCCTAGCTCATATATTAGTATATGAAACCATCAAATATATATCAACAGTACCTAATCAATTATAGATAAAGTAATAAATAACTATAATGAAACATTAATTATAGCAATTAGTCCATCTATCATCATGTGTAGAAATTAAAACATTAAATTTCATTGACCTATAGGCAAAGTATCATCACATTGACATCCAATAATATAGTCCTTCTAGATTAAAAAATGCAGTAGTCAGCTATATAAGTAATAACTATAATGTTTATGTGTCATGTATAAGTATCAAAAAAGCGGGGTCATGACATCCTCCCTTCCTTAAAGAGGATCCATCTAATGACAAATTAACAACTAGGAATGATTCTAAGCTGCAAATATATTATACTACTCATTTCATAACATGCTTACTCCTTACAAACATCAATATATAATTCAAGAATATAAGTAGTTGAATGATAAACGTTATCAATTATCATCTAAAATAAAATTCACATCTACTATGTGCTTGCATATTATTTTTATGAAGGTAAGTAATATTTTTATGCACATACCTACTTGGTATAACATGAAGATTAATAAATCTCATAATGTGAGTATATTCATAGCTATATCTTACTAACTTCTATATGTTATCTCTAGGAAAACCATGCCAGTCCTTTTAGTGAGGCTGGGAAACCATCCTTTCAACTTGGTTTCCTTTTATAAGGCCAAGGTGAGAAAAACAAGGTGTTGCATGCACCTTTATCATCCATAATTTTTTTGGAATTCTTACCAGTGAAATGCTATTATTAATGCATTAAAACTAAATTTTACCTGATTTACAACTACCTATGCATCTAGGAAAAAAATTAATTCTTTCCCAAATTAGGCATTCTAGGAGATATATATATATATATATATATATATATATATATATATATATATATATATATATATATATATATATATATATATATATATATATATATATATATGAGTTTTTAGTACTCTGCAAACCAAAAACTCACAGCTATTAGCTCATATAAAATGACATATTCAATAATTTTACATTATAGTTACCCACTCATAAACAACTTTTTGGTAGCCAAACAACTTTCAACCAAACCTTATTCTCATTATGATTAAATATTAACACATAAAACTATAATTCATAACATCAATTTTTAAAATTACAAACCAATAGATTTTTTCAAAATCCTTAGATTTGGGGTGTTGTCTTCTCATAACCTTTTTTAGTTAAATATAACAATACTCAAACTTGATATCATTCTAAAGAATGTGAATCAACATATCATTCATACAGGTATGTGGCATTTCTACCACCTAAAGTATGCTTTACACATACATTATTTCATTTATTCCAAAATGAAATCAATAATATCAACCAAACTACTATAGTCCCCACAACATGTGTTGTGCATGTAAACCGTCCTGGTAACATTCATCACAGAATGTCAGTAAGAATATAGATGTATCAATCCATTGTTACTTATATTTTACGACCCATTATTCATGGGTTAGTGCATCATCTTGAACCAACCACATCAAACATTGAATAAGCTATACCCAACATTCACATGTAAATTCAAGGTTTTCACCATGCTCTCCATAAGTTTATGAGCTCACATGATGGTTACATGGATTATAATCCCACCATTTCACTACGCTTACCTCTTGGAAGCATAATAAGTAAATAAAATTTTAAAAGATTGTCTAATCATGACCTAAACTTGAACCTCCCAAGAATAAAATTAGCATGCATGCCATCAATGCTCAAAATAAAACAAAGAGATAATAATTTCATGTATGAAAAAAATACCTTACACGTAGCATGGTTATACTTACTAGTCAACACATGCCTTAAATTAGAATGTTCATTCCAAAATAATCTTTTAATGTAATTGAACCATTACCTCAACCATCATGCTTAACTTTTAAGTTTATATGTACTGGTATTTTAATAAGTTAAGTCTTACTAATTTTACATAAAAGTCCAATTTCCATGACCAAATCATGCTTTTACAAGACTATATAAACAGATTTCACTAGGTTATTGGAACCACAACCTCCAAGAGGAGGTTAAAGGGACACTCAATCCAAAAGGAGACCATTATGTTGTTGGATCATTTTCAATGATGTCATGAAGTAGTTTAGGTGAATGGATGAAGTGCCTTGATAGTCTATGTGAAAATGACAAAGTGTGCAATGTGTTTGTCCTAGTATGCTTGAATTATGTTTGGTTGATATTTTATTTTAGCATGGTTAGATATGTTTAAGGATGAGTGTGGAGTATTGATCATGTGAAAAAGGTACCTAATATGTTTTCTAACATTTGAGTGCCTTTTTACATGAATGGATTTAATCTAGTTGTTCATCATTGACATCTAAACATTTTGGGTCCAGTGGCAAAAAATTTGAGCAGATAGTTTGATGAGGTCACCATTACCACATGTGGATGAGTCAAGGGTAATTGATCATATGGTTTTGATCACATTAGTCCCTATTTTATTTTTGATAAATTTTAGATCATGCCTCAAAGTGTGTCAAAATGTATGTAAATGCAAAGTTGGGCTCTTAGGCATTGTGATAGTGTTTTCCCATACTTAACCAAATTAACAATATGGAAAGAAGATGTAAGTAAGAATTTTGATTGTATCATATCTCACACATGTGAATGTTTTAGGATAATTTTATCATATTGGTTTGTTCAATTTTATACCTAGTTGATTTACACTAAATTTTAGGTTAAGCACTATAACATGATAAAATATATGCATGTTCGAAGTTAGCCTTCTAGATAAGTTTTTGACATAGTTATCTCTATGGCAGGAAAATATGAATGAGAATTTTAATTTCATTAAAAATCATGCATTTTAGGTTTCTAGGATTATTTTTTCACATGGTTGGATTCTCCTATGTGAGGATATCATATATTCAAAATTTGAGAACATGTGAGTGAGCAAGGTAGAAGATATGACTATGGAAAGTTGGCCTTGTAGGAAGATAAGCAAGGCTCCTATACTTTGTCATTTTATAACAATTTAAATTTTAAGCAACATCTATGGATCATGTTTCCCTAAGATGTCAGGAATTAGTGAGATGATGCCAAGTGTTATATGTTTAACATTGAGCAAAGATAAAGATCAAGGTTCTTCCAAAGATCAACGGTGAGTGGGTGATCGTACATATAGAGATCAATAGTGCATATTAAATTCAATAGGTAAAAGTGATGGTTGTTTACATTTTTTAAAGACCAATTTATGTACAGGATATTGACAGAGCACATGGGGTCAAATTTGCAAGACTGCATGAGATGAGGTCAACATGTTCAAGGTTTAACATTTGGCATTGGTAAACTATGTGTTAAACATCAAGATTCATATAATATGATTTATGGTGATTGTTTAATCTAAGTAATGAGGAATTTATATGATTTCATGTTTTTCAAGGTTTAACTATGACCATTTGCATTTGAATATTTGAATTTTCAAAGGAAAAAATTAGTGCTCTATATTTTGGTTATATCTTTTGATCTAGATAGAATTTACTAATAGTGTTAAAATAAAGCTATAGAGGAATCGAAGGCACATATATAAATATAAATTTTAATATTTTAGTGTGTTTAAAATCATAAATATTTAAATTTAAATTTTATTATGTGTTCATGTGTAAACTATAAGTGACCCGAGAAGATTATTCGAGCTTGTTTTGGTATTATTTCAATATATATTGATGAATTGGATATTAGGGAGTGTTATATATTCCATTAAGATGATTTTTGTGAATTATTAAGGTTTGATCAATCATATGTAGTGTGAAAAAATGTGTATAATTTTACTATGTATTTGTTCATGGTGACTATGTGCACATAATCTTGTTTGAGCAAATTATGCTTATGTATAAGGGTACTATGTTGGTTATTGGAACTTAAGGGGGACATATAGATCATATGGATTGGTTCCATGAATTTTTAAGTAGTCTTATGTTCTTGTTTGATTTGTTTATGTTCTAAATGGGTGAATAGGTCTCCATGATACCTATAAGAGATACAAGGTCTTTACTAAATGGTGTAGCTACTTAAGGGTGACCCATAGATGCTATGTCCAACCTATGAAGATTTTATTAAGTTATGTCTAAATGAGATAGATGCCTTAAGTATTAAGGCATGCCTAATGGCTAACCAATATGGAAATGATCATGATTTCTTTATAAATAGTGAAACCAAATGTGTTGGTTTATATATTTGAGTGAGATACTTGGGAGAGATTTGAGAGAGGCTTGTGTGTGTGAATTATGGATCCAAGCAGGGGTAGATTTCCCTATGGATGAGTTGAAGATAATAATATATTGAGGACTATTTTTATGACCTATAGGTCATAATTCCATTGGTAGAATAGTGCTCTTGTAGATTGAGTATGAGAAAATATGAAGAGTGATAATCAGAGGTCCATCATTAGGTGTTGAAGACATTAGTTCAAATGTGGATCCATTCATAAGTGTTTTTATGGTATATCAGCATCTAAGGGCGTTATAACCTCCTTTTAATGTGAAACTTGATAATTTTGTTTTGGTGTGGTAGCTCAGATCGATGTGTGTGGTAGCACCTTGTGGGATTATAGTCTCACTAAATAAGGGAGTTTAGTTCCTTTATCAGTTATGGCTAGTCTAAATTGGTTATTGTTATGATAGGATAGTAATCTAATTATAGGTTCCAGTGGGTTTTCTCCCCCAAGAGGGTTTCCCACATATGTCATGTTTTATATAATTGATCTTGTATTGTCCATCTTACTCTTTTCTATGAATGATATATATGCTTCATGAATGCTTGTTATAACTGGGTAAGTATTTGTAAAGATTGATATTGAAGTTGGATTATTTGGGATAACTAATTCAACCTCCTTACCTTAGTGACTATACTTATAGTAGTTGGTATCAGAGTAGGTCCATGCAAAGTTTAACCACTTGAAGGTGATCAAGGTTAGAATGGTTGACAAAGAGCTTATGTCTTATCTTCAAGATAATATAGTATGTGGTTTACTAGATTTTAATAGAGTGAAGACACAAGTGAAAAATCTAGAGGAAACAATCAAGAATTTGTAGGACATGATGAATAAAGATCTCAATCAATGAATGGAATAATTCTAAAGTCATGACTTACTTAAACATACTTTTATATAATGATAAAAGGGATTCCATCTCCACTAAAATGGTCAAGAATGAAAATTCATGATCAATAACAATCAATAAAAATGGAGGTCAAATATGAACAATGTCTCTAATGGGTATTACTGCTCTTGTAATCATTTTGGTCATAGATATAGAGACTACACTCTCTCACCATACATTAGAAAGGATCTCATATGATACAATTGTAACCAATAAGGTCATATATATATATATATATATATATATATATATATAAAAGAGATTTTTGTAAAAAGGATATACAAGTCATCGACACTATCAAATGGTATTGTCACCAAATCTAACTGCACCTAGGTTGGTCTTTTTGAGAGAGATTAACTTGTTCTTACCTCTTGTCATATGATTTTAGAATCAACTATCTATAAAACATCTCTTATTCTCATCTTTTTGAGTATGCAAGGCTCATTGAATAAACAATGATGCTTCTTTTGGTGATCTTCTTGGATTTTACTTATTTTCTTCTTTAGACTTAGTCTCCTTAAACCATTTGATAGTGTCAATGACTTGTATATCCTTTTTACAAAAATCTCTTATATATATATATATAATATAATATAAAGGAGATTTTTGTAATAAGGATATACAATTCATTGACACTATCAAATGGTTCAAGGAGACTAAGTCTAAAGAAGAAAAGAAGTAAAATCCAAGAAGATCACCAAAAGAAGCATCATTGTTTATTCAATCAGCTTTGCATACTCAAAAATATGATAATAAGATATGTTTTATAGATAGTGGATTCTAAAATCTTATGAAAAGAGGTAAGAACAAGTTAATCTCTCTGAAAAAGACCAACCTAGGTGTAGTTAGATTTGGTGACAATAAATCTACAAACATTGTCACTAAAGGTACAATGACTTTGGACAATGGTCATACTAGAACTGAGAATTTATTATATGTAGAAGGTTTGAAACATAATATTTTAAGTGTGAGACAAATGTGTAAACAAGGAAATTTTGTAAGTTTTCATGATGATGTATGTGAAATAAGAAAGGCAAAATATGGTAGATTAATCATAAATGTTCATAAAATAGATAACAACATGTATGTATTCCATTCCAACAAGGAATAATGCTTCATAACTAAATTGGAAGAATTTTGACTTTGGCATAGAAAGCTTGGACATATAAATTTTGATAATATGATAAAAATCAATTCAAAGGGGTTGGTAAGGCATATGCCTAAGATTTCTAAGATTCCTCATTCTTTTTTCAAGGCATGCCTTCATAGGAAGAAAACTAAGAGAAGATACAAAACCAAGGAATTCCCCACTACAAAAACATTAGATTTGATCCACACTAATCAATGTGGACCTATGAAAACTCAAAGTATTCAAGGTAATAGCTAATTAATGCTTCTCAATGAATCATTTTACTAAGATGACTTTTACACTCTTTCTTAAAGAAAAATTAAAAGATTTTTCAAAATTTGTGGCATTTATAGTTCTTGTGGAAAATGATAAAGGATCAAAGATAAAGTATGTGAGATCAAACAGAGAAGTGAGTTTTCATCTCATAAGTTTGATGATTTTTGTGAAGAATATGGGATAAGAATACAATATTTTTCTATTAGAACACCACAAAAAAATGGTGAGTTTGAAAGGAATAATAGGAATATTATTGATATGGGTAGAACCATGACTCAAGATGCAAAGTTATCATATGACTATTGGTAAGAGGTGTCCAACACTTTTTTTTACATCCTAAATAGGTGTCAAATCATTGTAAATGGTAATAAGAATCCTTATGAGTTATGAAATGATAGAGCGGTTAATGTCAAATATTTCAAAGTGTTTTATAGTAGGTGTTTCATCAAAAGAGATGAAGAGAATCTTGGTAAACTTGATTCAAGGTTTGATGAGGGCATCTTCTTAGGTTACTCTTCTAGTAGTACTGCCTATAGGTGCCTCAACAAAAGACTTCACAAGATTGTTGAAATTTCAAATGTAAGCGTAGATGAGATAAGTAGAGTCAAGAATAAAAAAGTGTAGGTAAGTGAATCAATTTAGAATTTTATTGCAAATAATGGTGAGTTTTCCATTCAAATAGATGATGAAGATGAAGAGGAGGAAGAAAGACAATATTCTAAAACTCCATCTAGAAGAAATCAAAATCAATAAGACTCAACTCTGATATCCATTACATAACCCAAAACATTTATGTAAGTTAGAAAATATGAAAGTTAAAATGATGCAATTGATGAATAAATTGATCAAATAGAAAGGAATGAAATATGGGACCCAGTTCCTAGACCAAAAGATAAAAATGTGATAGGTATGAAATGGGTTTTTAAAAACAATATGAATGAGAAGCGATAAGTCACAAGTAATAAGGCTAGATTGGTGTGTAAATGATATGCTAAAGTTGAAGGAATAGATTTTGATGAGACTTTTATTCTTGTGGCAAGGATGGAAGCAATTAGACTCTTTTTGGAATTTGCATGTTTCAAAGGTTGTAAGGTATATCAAATGGATGTGAAATTTGCATTCTTAAATGGAAACCTAGAATAAGAGTCTACATTGAGTTACCTGAAGGATATTTCATTTTAGGTAATCATGATTTTGTGTGTAAAATGAAGAAGGCTTTGTATGTTCTTAAACAAGCTCCTAGATCTTGGTATGATAGGCTAGATAAGTATCTTTTGAGTCAAGGTTTTAAAAAGGGGGTAGTTGATAGTAATTTGTACCATAGAAATAGTTTTTGGATAAGTATCTTGTTGTGTATGTTGATGACATAGCTTTCAGATCTGATAATGATAAAATGAGTAGAGAAATTGTAGATACTATGAAGACTAAGTTTGAAATGTCAATATTGGGAGAATTGTGTTTCCTTTTAGAATTAAATATTAATCAACTTGATGTAAGGATATTAATTTCACAAGATAAATACATCAAATATATGCTAAATAAGTTTGGCATGATGGATTTTAATCCAATGTGTACTCCAATGATCATAGGATGTAATTTAAGTAAACTAAGTTGATCAAACTTTGTATAGATCCATGATTAGAAGTATTTTATACTCTAATGCATCTAGGCCTTACATCATGCAAGTAGTAGGTCTTTTAGGAATGTTTCAAGATAACCCTAAATAGTCTCACTTTAATGTAGTCAAAAGGATATTGAGATATCTCAAAGGCACCATAGACTATGGTTTATGGTATCCTAAGAGTAAATAATTCTCTTTGAAATCATATGCTAATGTTGATTGGGTAGGATGTGTGGATGATGAAGTACCAATGGTGGGGTTTTCTTCATAGGAGAATTCTTGGTGCCTTGGCTAAGTAAGAAGTAAGCCTTAGTGTCTTTATCAATTATAGAAGCTAAGTATATAGTAGTTTCTTCTTGTTTCACGTAAGTCATGTGTATGAAATAAACTTTAGAGGATTATATGGTAAGATAAAATGGACCTTTTTCTATTTATTGTGATAATACTAGTGCAATTAGTATCTCAAAGAATCTAATTATGCACTCAAAAACTAAACACATTCCTATTCAATATCATTTATTAAAAGAACAAGCTACTAATGAATGTGTTAAGTTGGATCACGTTCCTACAAAAGAGTAGATTGTAAATATTATAACCAAACCAATGTCAAAATCTACCTTTGAGTATCTAAAACATCTTCGGTGTAATTTATTTATCTATGAATCAATAAAAGGAATTTGGTTAAAGGGAAAAAATAAGCTCATGAGCTTTCTCTAGATGTTTATGAAGGATCTATAGTATATGGTTATAATGGGTGTTTTTAGGTGGCTTAATAGTATTTGGTGAGTAGCATGAGGTTTTGTTGATGGTTCTTATGATAGTTTGAGAGAGAATTCAAGTAAGTATGTGTAGTGCTTCTTTATGGTGTGTGTATATATAGAGATAATCAAAAGATGAAATGGCTCATAGATATTATAAGGGGTCCTTATATGTTTCCTAGTGAGTTTCATCAGATTCTAGTGGTTTTTGTGTGTTCTTTCTTCATTGGTTATAGTGCTTGGTGGAAGAGAGTCTTAACATGGATCAAGAGGAAGTTGTCAAGGCAAGAAAAAGTAGGCTCAAGGTGAGGGGGATTTTTTTATCATCTTTCTAAGTTGGTCCTCTCTTGTTGGTGGTCTTTACAATTCCTTAGTATCATATTGTGCCCACTTTGTCAATGTGTTAAAGGGGGAGAAAGTTAATGTTGTGAGAGTAATTGAAAAGATAGAAGGAAGGTGATTTGTATATTTATATATGATGGTTGTTGACATCAATGATAAAGGGATATATTGTTGGATCATTTTTAATTATTTCATTATGATTTCATGAAGGTATCTAGGTGGGTAGATGAAGTGCCTTGGTAGTCTATGTGAAAATGACAAATTGTGGAGTGTACTTGTCCTAGGATGTTTGGTTGATCTTTTATTTTATCATGGTTAGAGATGTTTAGGAATGAGTGTGATATATTTAATATGTGAGAAAGGTACCTAATATGCTTTATAATCTTTGAGTTCTTATGCGTATGAGTGGAATTCATTTGGTTGATCATTTTTGAAATCTAGACATTTTAGGTCTAGTGGTAGAAAATCTCAGTAAGTAGTTTGTTGATGTCACCATTGCCACATGTGAATGAGTTAGGGGGAGTTGGTCATATGGTTTTTATCACACTAGTCATTATTTGACTTTCACTAAAATTTAGATCATGCACCAATGTGCATCAAAATATATGAAAGTTCAAAGTTGGTCTCCCAGGTATTTTGACAGTGTTTTCCCATACCTAGTCAAATTAAAAATATGAAAAGAAGAGGTGAGTAAGAATTTTTATGGTATTATATCTCATATGTGTGGAAATTTCAAGATAATTTTATTGTATGGTTTTATTTAATTTTGTACCTAGTTAATTTTCACTAACTTTTAGGTCAAGCATCATAGCACAATAAAAGATATGCATACTTATAATTGGCCTTCCAGACAATTTTTTGACATAGTTAGCTCTATGGTAGAAAAATATGAGTGATAATTTTAATGTATTTAAATATGTGTGGGTTATATGAGATGTTTTTCACATATTTGGATTCTCTTATTTGATGATATAATATGGTCCAAATTTTAGAACATGTGAGTGAGCAAGGTAAAAGATATGACTATGAAAAGTTGGCCTTCCATGTAAATAAGAAAGGTTACCATAATTATTCATTTTTTCACAAGTTAAAGTGTAAACAACATCGATGAATCAATTTTTTATAAGATGTCAGGAAGTAGAGAGATGGTGTTAAGTGTTCTATTCTTAATGTTGAATAGAGATAAAGATCAAGCTTCTTCCAAGGATCAATAATGAGTGGGCAATCATATAGATAGAGATAAATGGTGAATTTTAAATTAAAAAGGTCAAATTGATAGCTATTTCACTTTGTTAAAGACTGAGCTATATACAGGAGATCGTTGGAGTGCATGAGGTCAAAGTTGTAAGAGTATACGAGATGAGGTCAACATGTTCAAGGTTTAACGTTTAGCATTGCTAGACTCTATGTTAAAGGTCAAGATTCATACAATAAGATATATGGTATTTTTATAATCTAAGTATCAAGGAGTCAAGATGATATCATGGTGTTCGAGGTTTAACTAGGACCGTTTGTATTTGAAAATTTTAAATTTGTAAAGGAAAAAATTAGTGATCTATATTTTGGCCATATATTTTGATCTAGATAAAAATTTCTCATTGTGTAAAAGTGAACTTGTAGAGGAATATAAGGCACATCTAAAAATATAAATTTGAAGATTTGAAAGTGTGTATAGTCAAAAATATTGAGGTTTAAATTTGATTATGTATTCATTCATGGACTATAACTAACTTGAGAAGATTATTTGAGCTTGTTTTGATATTATTTTAATATGTCTTGATGAATTGGTAATTGGGGAGTGTTTTAGACTCCATGAGGATGATCTACGTTCATTATGAAGGTTTGAACAATCATATGTAGTATGAACAAATGTTTTCAAGTTGACTATGTATTCGTTCATAGTGATTATGTGCACACAATGTTGTTTGAATACATTATGCTTAAGCTAAAGGGTATTATGTTGGTTATTATCACTTAAGGTGGACCTATAGATAGAATGGAATGGGTCCATACATTTTTAAGTTATCATGTGTTCCTATTTTATTTGTTCATGTGCTAAATGGGTGAATAGGTTCCCATGAGAGCAATAAGAGCTAGAAGGGCCTTATTAAAAGGTGTAACTACTTAAGGGTGACCCATAGATGCTATAACTAGCCTATGATGATAATATATTGAGTTGTGTCTCAGTGACATATATGCCTTAAGTGTTAAAGGCATGCCTAATGGCCAACCAAGATGGTGATGTTCATAATTACTCTATAAATAGTGAAACAAAATATATTTGTTTCTAGATTTGAGTAAGAGACTTGGCACAGATTTGAGGGAGGATACTATGTTTGAATTATGGATTGAAGGAGGGGTAGAGTTCCATGTGAATGAGTTGAAGAGAATAATATATTGAGGACTATCTATATGACATGTAGATCATAATTTTATTGGAAAAATATTACTCTTATATATTGAGTATGAGTGAAGGTGAAGAATGATAATCAAAGGTCCATTATTAGGTGTTGAAGGCATCAGTTCAAATTTGGATTTTTTCATAGGTTTTGTTGTGGTAGATTATCATCTAACAGGGTTGTAACCTCATTGCAGGGTGAAACTTGCTAAAGATCTTGTTGTTGTGGTAGATCAACTAGATAGGTGTGGTAGCACCTTATGGGATTTTAGTCTCATTAAATAAGGGATTTTAGTTCATTGATCAGTTGCATCTAATTTGAATTGGTTCTTTTTATTATAGGACAACAGTCCAATTATAGGTTCTAGTGGGTTTTCCGCCCAAGAGGGTTTCACACATATGTCATGTGTTTTGTGATTGATCTTGTATTGTCTCTCCTACTCTTTGCTATGAATGATTTGTATGCTTCATGAATGCTTGTGGTAATTGGTTAAGTGTTTGTAAAGATTTGAATTGAATTTGGATTATTTGTTCTCACTAATTCACCCCCACCCCCTCTCAGTGATTTTACATCTAACATATGCATGAAGATCCCATGATGATTTTATGGCACTCATGATGCACAACTTAGATGAATCAAAAGGTTACTTTATATAAATAGGAGGAGTGATTTTTCACCCATGAGACTTCACTCCCTATCTTGTAGCTAGCCTAATCATCATGGTTATAGTTTCCTCTTCACCCTAAACCTCCTACTTGCATCAAAGTTCAATGCTAGATCTACAATGTAGGATCACACCAAATAACACATTTAGTATACCTTGATAGATATTTAGTTAATATAAGTTGATTTCAAGAGGAAACTACATCACAAAGTGGTTCATGATCATATCATGTCAACTCATATACATATAATAATATTTTTATCAAGGTCAATATGAAGGTTCACAACTAATTACATTCTTACAGAAGAATGAAGTTAAAAGTTTCATGATTAATATTATCAATAAAAGGTAAAATTTTTACACAACATTCAACAATTTAAATATATTGAAGGAGCACCATGCTATGTCACACATTTGGGTCCAAAGGTTTGGTAACAATTATGACAAGGTATGTTCACATCACCCCACTTAAACAAATTGGTAAGTTAAGTAAAAGGGTCCATAGCCCTTATTGGTCTACCTCATTTCCTAATGTCATCCAAGATGGTATGAATATCCAAAATATAACATCATGCTCAGTTTTAGGGATCTCAAGTTCATCAAAACTTATTTCAAGGAAGGGTATGTTCTAACATAGACATAAATCTATATCCATCATTCTTAGAAAGTTACCTGTGATTTTCACGCCTCATGGATTAGATGACTCACACTACCCACTAACAATAAGGGATGCCCAAAACTTCCTCACTTGCCCAAAAAATTATGCCATATTCACCCACTAGGTCCTTATGTTTTAATTTACATCTTTAAACCTCTCAAGGGTATTATACCTCAATCATCATAATATGCTCTACCCATGCAAGATACCACTGATCACCAACATGATTTCATGATTCCAATACAAGATCTATCACTATCCTCCCAATTGAATCATGTCAACAAGTCAAAGGTTGACTAGTAATGCTTGCTTTAATGCAATATAATCGTTGGACATGATGAAATTAACTAAGGTTTTAAGTGAATATTACATCATCATCATGGAAATTATAGTTTCCACAAAAATAAATATATCTACAATCACAAAATACATCCTCATGGATGTAATATATATATATCTATGAGCATCATAACATCCTCATTGATGCCAAACTCAAACCAAAATCAATAATCATCACATAGATGTGAAACATAACTAGGGACATCATCATCTCATTATGGAATTAAATCATGCCCATTCTCTAATATTATCTACATGGAAACTAAGATATCCACACACTCAATAGCTTCTAGGCCTTTTAGAGTGATGAAACCATAGTCTCCTTCATCTAACTTTAAGGGTCAATTATTACAAACAAAACGACTCTAAATTCACCTAAAATATATGAATTTTCAGCACCTTACTATTAGGATGCATAAAACTTAATTACTTCTATATTACAATGGTCATAATTTAGTCAACCATGATAGAGATTTCAAATTGAAACCTTGCCTAGACTTAGCTTATAATTATAATACTTAGAACAGAATAATGTCCCTCGAGCATTGATATAATACTTAATAATTAATTGTTTTGGTGCAACCATTCATGGGTATAAATACATAATCCAATCAATAATTTACCATTAGTTTCCCTAGCAATCAATAATTACACCTATATACACTCATAGCTCATCCACAATTGGTGTTGACAAAATGAGTAAAAGAAGTAAGGAGCAACCCTCTAATGTTTTTCCAAACCATAGAGTATCTAAAAATTCCATACAAGGTTATTTTCATTACATTTTTCTAGAAAAACACAACTCAATCAACCAAACTGGTATAACATACTATTGTGAACAAAATAATTGCATACACATAACAATTCAACATTTCTTAACCAAGGTTTACCATCATGGTTCCCCAAATTGAAATTTCCTTGAAATAACCTTGTCCAACTAAGAGGATCTCAACCTTGTGGAGACATTCCTACTTCATTAAAAACCATAAAACTTAGAAGAGGTATGTTGGTTCCTTAATTCCAACATTTAACTCCTTTCAACAACTAAATGAGATACTTGGTTTTTTGAAAAATAATTTATAAAAGTCTTACTTATGAGGCTAGAAATGGTTTTTACCACCATTCATGCTTCATGCCTCTTCAAAGGCTTAAGAAATTCTCCCAAATAGTGTAAAGTGCAAGCTCAACTAGTTTACCCAAGTGGTTTGGCTCTACGTACCCATTATAACCATCTAGGTTTGAATTAAACCCTTAGTCTTCCTAGGGTCATAATTCTCTATGCATCTAGTGATGGGATACACATATAGCCCATCAAAATATCTTAGACACTATTTTCCCTTTATTTTAAGAGTAGATCACTTACCATTTATCTCCCATTGACGTGATCATACAAGCCAATGGTTAACAAGTGAGGCTTACTTGAATGCAATCAAAATCAGAAAAGTTTAACTAAACCAAGTCCAAGGTAGAGAGTAATGGCCATCATGGAGAATTAGATTTTCGTAAACCCAATGTCATACATAATACCAACTTAATCACACTATATATCACACCTTGTAGGTTGATATACTCATGTGTACACATGTTTATTCATTCACTACATCATTAGCTTTTACACCTTTTCTTTTAGCCTAGGTCCATTTAGATAACCCATCTCATATTGGGGAAATTTTTAGGAAACATTCTCAAGATTACTCAGTACATGTTCTTATTCCCAAACATGCCTTAAATGGCTTCTCAAGTTATTACATCCCTAAAGAGGACTTATTCCAATTTTTTAGGCCATCCAACCCTCATACTTTCTCAACATGAGCACCATCTGATATGAACTTATGCTTGATTTGTAAATCACTCGATAACCATTTCAGGCATATTGCCATACTAAACTTCACTTGGAGTAGAGACTAGTAGTAACCCTACAACAAGTACAACTAAATTTAGTTGTAAAATGAATTAATATTTATATTGAATTATAGGGAGAGATAAAATAGATATTTTTATCAAAAATAGTCAAAGCACAAGATTTGATACCAAATAAAACCACCCCAATTTTTTTTTGGGAATTGCCAATAGACTATGATTTAGCATTTCATGTTGGAACCAACACCTTGCTTTTTAGATCAAGTGAGACTTATTCAACATACTCATGTACGTAAAAGTGGATAGGATAACATATACACCCTATATTATTGGGTGGTCATAACAATTCTATGGAATGAGAACAATATATAATATTGACAACATGTTTGATATCAACATGTTAATCATACATCAAAACCAATAATTAGTTTGAACACATGTAGATTATGTTGAATTCCCATAATCATATAGTAGATTTATCACTACTTAAAAGAAATTAAAAGCATGAAATGGATTAAAAATAAACACATCTTAGGCTATTGTTTGAGTGATACTAGAAGAGATTGTCAACCTCCTCATGGCTTATGGTAACTATACCATAGCTAACATATTGATTTAAGATCACAAGTTGCTCAATTAATGAGCATGAATTTCATTATCTAAATAGATGAACAATGATATGATTATGATCAACTTCATTATTTATTAGATAATATATAACATCATCCCATTATTGAATCTATGCAAATCATATTTTATTGGAAAATAGCCAATGCATTCATGATTATAAAGAGAAATAATTAATGTAAATAGTAAGCATATTATAGCTAGATATGTATTCCATTTAACATTAATTATTCAATCAACTATAAGGTTTAAAATAAGGGAAACATAATCAATCCATGTAACTTTCAAACTTTCTTAATTATTTTTCAAGCCATACATTTACTTAGTAGGATATCAAGAATGACAATTGGCTGGCTCCTTAACCTTTATTTCAACAAGAATTTCATAAAGGACCAACCAACTTCATGTAACCTATTTCCAAGGTATAATCAAACATGGTTGAGTAATATGTTTTCCAACATTAAAAAAGTATATAATATGCATATGCATAACAGTAGTTTCCAATGCAACAAGTATAAAAGTGTATAAGCATCAACATCTTACCCACATAATCAAGTATATCATATTCTTAAAATCAAAAAGTATTCCTCTCAAAAATAATTTAAATGAAAATATAGAATTAGTGGAACCCAAATAGAATGTTCTAGTTAAGCACTCAAAAAAAAAAAAATAAGTGAGCAGGTCATGATACAACAATATGTGTTTATTTCTAGCCAGCAAGAAAGAAGACAATATTCATACTCGGCTCATAAGGATGAATTCCAACTCATGTATAATAAACCATCATTCATTTTTATCAATATTAATCATGGAATAATATGATACCAACAAGTTTTCCTTCACAAAACAAGTGATTTAAGATAACTTTCCTCATTTACAAGTTGACAGTTTATTCCAAAATTTAAATTCAACTTATTCATATACAAGGTAACCTTTATTGAAAAAATCACACTTAGAATTTTATTCACTCCAATAATATAACTAGGAATGAAACTTTAAAGAGGAAATTGATAGTAATTAGGTTAATTAACAATGAATGTGCATACCTTTATATGCAACCCTATAATACCAAGGTAAAAAATAAGTTTTCCATTCATACTTCCATCATAAGCTAGCATCAAAAGTTAATTGTGCCTATTTATATATTCCATGTATAGGATGTAACAAACTAAAAGAAGATTTCTAGATACTCATGGTATCTCACAAGTTATAAAATGTATCAAGAGAATCCTATATATATATATATATATATATATATATATATATATATATATATATATATATATATATATATATATATATATATATATATTCTAAAAAGGAAATACAATATCCTTTCAAGTTAAGATTCTAAATTATCCACAACTTAAACTAGCATAATTAAGTATGCTTTAAATTATGTCAACAACTAGGTGAATGGTTTATAAAACTACACACAAAATAACTTATATGCTAAAGTGTGCATAATATCATCTATTTTTTTTCATTATAATAATGACAATTTAGTGTACTAATATAGAATTATTAATGATCATCATCATAACATCCGATAAACAAAACTGATTTATGTAAAGGATTAACTTCAAAAAATGTACATGAAATTCATCATCCTACCATGTCTCAGAATTATAATCCTTTTACCTCTTTTTACATCATCATCTAATTTCAAATACAGGGTTAGCATACCAAAAATGCCGAGTATAACTAAACTAATAACAGAATGAATCATATTATATTTGTATTCATCAACCATACTATATGAAAGTGATAACAACTAAGCTGGGAAGTATATGAAAAACATATAATAAAATGTTACCCAATACCTCACACTTGATCATGATATCATCCCAATATGTGAGTAATATGTAACCAAGTCAAACAACCCTTCCAACCATCCCTATGATCCCAACCATCGATATCCCTTACCATCCCATCCATTTGTTAGATCTTGATTTTAGATATTAGGGTCAAGAAGGGATTCTAAGCAAGTTGGGATTCTAGAACCATTGGAAAACTCAATATAAAATTAAAAATAATATAGTCGAGAGACTATCAAAGTACCATCCTAAGACAAGAAAAAATAACCAAGTATTGTATTGTAATAAATTAGGACTAGGGATAATCTAATGCAGGCTACTCGAAGGATATATAAATGAATTTAAAAACCAAATCCATTTCCATAACATTTAGATAACTGACTTGGAAAACCTCCAAGTGAAGTGTATGGTCAGCCTATAATATCCCAACTACTAATCCTTATCCCATGCTCATAAATACAAAATTACAATTTAACCATTTAATCCTAGTCTAGGAATGATTATACCATAGACACATAATCAAACCATCATATAATAAGATATGAATCAAAAAATATAACTCAAAATAATTTATTTTTTCATCCATGCCACAATCTATTATAATTCAAAGAACAAAAACAAATAACATAAATAAACCAATCAACACATTCATTATGACTTCAGCCATGTGAATAATTTTCCAAAAGTAATAGTAATGAATCTAACAATCATTCAGGTCTATCAATAAATTCTAAGTCATGAATCAATATGTGGTATTTTTGGGATCATAATGAGGTCTCATGACATCATATGATTCCCTAATCTTAAAATTAGGCTAAAACATTGTAACAAGAACATGAGACCTCCATAATGATTTAATTTTAAGTCAAACCCTTTGTCATAAAATAATGACTCCATTAGGGCTTTGCCCATATTATAATGGATCATATTATATAAAAGACACAAAAATCCACAATAAAACCACAATAGAACCATGCCATTCAAGGTGATGTACAAAATATCTCCAATCAAACCACACCAATTTTTATAATAGAATCAGGTTTATACAAAGAAAACATGAGTAATGAATTTGACATGAAAACTTAGTTAATAATTCATTTGAAAACCCATAATCAAAATATGAAAACTCAACCTTTAAATTTTAAGAAAGCCAAATCAATTATCCCACTTCAATCAAGAATAAAAATCCTCCAAACATGCACATTATAACACATGATATGACAACCCATTTCAAAATATGCATAGTTTGAATAGATTAAATTGAAGAATAGTAATAAAAATTAACTAAACATAAGCACAGGGTTAAGTAAAAGATGGACCCATCTATTAATATCGACAATAAAGTGCATCAATTAAAAGCCATAAAAAAACCCATGGCTTTCCTCAAAATAATAGGGTCAATTACCCAAAATAAACAAATAATTTTAAAATGAAATAGTAGGCTCAAAATTCTAAGCTATGACCTTACAAAATATAAATAAAACACATAAAAACCCTTCCATAAGTTACATAGGATCCCTCAGTAGATTATAGACACACATATCACAATATAAACAATTATACATTAAAAATTAGATGGCAGAATAATCCCTTTTTCTAGTCTATAAGAAAAAGTAAAAATTGATTAAAATTGTTGTGCATGATGAGGGTGGTATCCCCAGCCTCCTTCCCAGACTGGACATGATGATTGAGGTGCACCTCTTCCTCCTATGCATCTATATGCATAGGATGCACCACCTAGAGGTCGGATAGACATTTTGGATAAGTTCCTTAGGCTCTATCTTGCTATTTTTCCTACTTATCAACAAGAATATGATCAGGACACTACTCAATATTTTGGATGGGATCCAATTTCATATGGTAATGACTTGGCTAGATCTGTTTGGTGTCTTGATGATATGGATACTTGACCTTTTGGCCTTGAACTGCTAGCTTAATTATGTTTCTTTTTATTTATGTTTTGGTTATAACTCATTTTTAGGCAAGGCCTAATGATGTTTTTTTTATTATGACTAATTCCTAGGCTTGGCCTAATGATGTTTTTAAATTTTTTTATGACTAATTCGTAGGCTTGGTCTAGTTTGGATTGAGGAGTGCTTCCATACCACTTTTTTTTTTAATTATTTGTATCTTATATTTTTTTTAATATATATATATATATATATATATATATATATATATATATATATATATATATATATATATATTTCATAAAAAATAGACTAACTATCAAGAATGGTGTACCTAGTTCAATGTAGTGGAGATAAAAACCCAAAAGATATAAACAAAGTCAATAAATAGGTCTAAAATAACCTTCCTTTCCACATTGTGAACTTGACCAAGAAAATAAGCCAAAAAATCAAAGACCAAAAAACCAAACTCTCTACATTTTTCTCCAT
The DNA here is from genome assembly GCA_037957365.1 of Torreya grandis. NCBI lineage: Eukaryota > Viridiplantae > Streptophyta > Pinopsida > Cupressales > Taxaceae > Torreya > Torreya grandis. The sequence continues at coordinate 234,891 of JARHVA010002853.1, forward strand.
CTTTTTCTCATTCTTCTCCCCTACCTACGTCCAATCCACCCACCACCAACTTCCTCTATCCCTAACATCCCACTTTCCCATACTCCTAAATTTTGCATTCAATTCTAGGAGAGAGAAAAACACTCCAATACTATCAACCAACTCCCAAGACACCCTTCACACTATAATCATAAATTCAATGGTCATAAGTGACCCAATCCATAAAAATCCAAACTTAATAATAATAAAAATAATAAATTTAAATGTTTAAATCATATATGGTTTGAATCAACCAAATAACAAACATATACCAAGTGACCAAGGTTATAGTCCACAATAGGGGGTTATGTGGATCTGTTTAGGAAAGTCCCGTAGGGTGTCCAAGTCCTAGCAAGGTGACTCCAAATAAAGCTAGTATGGCTAAGAGTTTGTAGAGGAAAGAGAAAAAGTATGGAGTGGGAAGTTTTAAAGGAGAACAACTGAAACAAATAACACCATGATGAAACACAATAATCAAATATACATATAACATGATACAAAAGACAAAATGTAACTAAGGCATGAAGATATTTAGTGATAACAAAAATAAAATAATAAACTATCCAATGGTAAGATATTAAATGAAAAACACATGGATACCTATCAAAACTGATTTGACTAGTTAGGAACCACTTTGATACCCCTGATACTAATGATAACATCTAGCATAGATCATATATCAATGCATCAAATAGCTTAATATACATCATTAGTACATTATTGATAATAGATAAATAAATATAGAACTATAATGAAACATTAATTAAATAAAGTAATCCATATATCATCTTTCAAAAAAATTTATATGATATGTCATCCACCTATAGTCAAAATATCATCACATTGACATCCAGCAATATAGTCCATCTAAATAAAAAAATACATCAGTTACCTATATAGTAATTAACATTAATGTTTATGGAGTCATGTAAAAGTATCAAAAAGTTAAGGTCATGACAACCTATTTAATCTATAGAGCATATCAAAAATGAATCCACTAAGCCTACAATAGTTTTGCTCACAATAGAGAATTCAAAGTCGATGATTAGGTTTTAAAATAATATTACAAAAATGTCAATGCCAAAAAAGAGAAAAAATTTAAATTTAAACCAAATTGGCTTTGCCCATACTTAGTCACAAAAAAACATAGACCCAAAGTATACCATCTCACTTCACTTGATGGTAAGACAATAAAAAACCCTTTGAATGTCACGTATGTAAGGATATTTTATATAAAAAAATCATATTGCTTATACATAGATTATATCCCAAAAATACAAAAAAAATACAATATGTTGAAATACAAAAACATTCAAATATTTAATTATAAAATAAAAATTATAGATTCTATGCATTCCCATGTTTGCATCTCTTATATTTTCAAGACACTACACATACTAGCTGACTTAGTATAGTTAGTTTTTATACTTCATACATTGTTTCACTTGTTCTTGGTAAGATTCATAGGTACCTATAGGACCTAGGTTCACTACATAGATATATATTTGTTAATATGGGGGTGTGTATACATAGATACAAAGGTTATTAATTTTATGCATTTAGGGTCCATCATATACATAATTTTGATTGTTAGTTTAAATATTTCTAAAATCTACATCACATATTTAGCATTGTTAGATCTTTATATGGAACATTCACTGAAAGAATGTCCATGTGAAGAGTGGAGAATGACTCACCAACTGAATAAATAAATTCCATAGGAAAAGATGAATTAAAAATGCTCATAATAGGTGTACTCATACTGTAAATTTTGGATTCTTCTAAAGTGCAAGACTGTGAAGGCTCTAAAAGAGCAATAATCAACACATAAATGAAAGTGGAATCTATAATAGGATAATTGAGGTCTGGTAGAATCTCATCTTGTAGTGGGGGCTCGATAAAAGGAAAAGCATTGTCCACCATGGATATGTCATCACAAGAAATAAAAGTAGGAGGTGAGATTAAAACTATTAGTAAAGATATTATAGGAAGTAGAGGAGTGATATAAGTCACAATAGGATCCCTGAAAATATCTATAGAGTATTTTAAATAGTGGAGGGACACTTTATGTGCTCCACATGGTAGTGTAGATCCCATGAAACATGCAAAAATAAGTGACGATAGACACAATCACAAGAGTTGGCCCAGTTATTGTATTTACCTAGGTTAATAGGAGCAAGAATATGTCCATATAAGAATGAAGCAAGTTCTCATACCTTGAGTGAGTATTCTATATACAACCACCATGAAGCATAGTTTTTCTTACTAAGAAGGATCACTAGAGATGAAACAACTCTCCTCATCTTGTAGTAATAGTTCACATTCAAGATATGAACTTTAGACTACATAAAAAATTAGTCTAATCAAATGAGAGAAATTAGTGCAAAAGTGACAATGCATGATCAAATGGACTTTTTACTATGCTAAAAATGAGTCTAGTAATATAAGAGTAATCTGTGCAAGTAGTCACTAAATGGGCACAAGTAAAAATTACAAAAATTGAATGTGCATATTAGAGAATGTAGGGCTCACAAAAAATCTCCCCAAGATAATTAGCAATGACCCATTATGTTTGCAATAATAAAGCATGGTCAAGGAATGAGCATCTGTGCTTATGATCAATTACCAGTGCACAAGTGACCATACACGTCTCAACAAATGGACATCATACTCAACTAATAATGTGTCAAAAAAATTGAGTAATTAGTGTAATTTAATAAAGTAGTACACATGAAATTCAAACAAGCCAAGCAGGGGGACGTCGACTCTATCGATAATGTGTCCATGGAGAAGTAATGTGTGAACTAGTTAGGTACCCCCAAATTTTATCTCTTTATAATTTAGTGATTTTTACTATGAAAATAGGCTAGTTATGTGAGAAATTTAAAAATACACACTTTTTCAAGAGATGACACTCAATTTTGAGCTATTGTTTGCAAGATATTAATAAAATGACTTCCTATAAATAGCCTATTTTTTAATAAAAATTACACTAAATGGTTAAAATATGCCTAATGCTAAGGGGTTAGCTAGCCTTCCAACCACTCATTAGAACTGAAATTGAACTGTAGACTTCCTCAAGCCAGCTAAAGTAAAAAAAAAAAAAAAAACTTGCCCAATCACCCTTACATGATTTTATAGGGAAAGGCTTATATGAAGGTGTTTTAATTAAAAAGTTACATAAATATAGTTTAATTAAAAATAAAATAGACTTTGATTTTTAATCATTCTAGGGCAAAACATTAGGTTTTTAGACTTTATGACTTAGTAAAGAGAAATAAAGCAAGGCACCACCAATGGGAGGATATTATACTAGCAATAATAAAGCATTTGAATCATACGATGTTGCCATGAAGAGGAATGCATAGGTCTATAAATGAACTCTAAAAAATGAACGATTTCAAAATTAGGTCATACTTGACTTTATTAGGTAATCAAATGCTTAGGATGATGGCTATAGTAGTATTTGGAATGATGAGGGAGTGTAAGAGTATGTCGACCAGCTATAGGTGTCTAAGGAGGCCATGTAGAAGCATCAATAGAATTTGATGAAGCATGTATTTCTAGATCCATCCATAGCCCAACCAACCCTCTAGATCTATAAACAAATTCAAATTTATCCAAAAATTATAACTAAATGCCAACATATTAGGTGATGAATATTGATGCCAAGGTATAGTGTATTGATGCGATAGTCTAAAAAGGAATAATCAATCAAATCCTATAATAAATATCCTCCTTTAATGTGTAGATATGAAGGAAAACTCTAATGTGGCAGAACACAAGATGTCATGTGCTAAAAGGTGTGCATATTGGGTAAAAAAAATAATGCCTTAGGATACCTGTAACACCAAGTTGTAGAAGTGTGACACCATGCTACAAAACGAAATGCCACCTTGTTGCAAACTTCCTCTACCACCTCCCAATTATTTTTCTCTCCTTAACTTAGATCTATATCACCAAGGAAAAAACATGATAGAACTTTGCTTTGAATATCAATGCCCAATTAAGCTGACAAATCCAACTCAGATCTGAATGATAACTCCTTTATCCAAAAAGAATCAATATAAAAAAGGTAGATATTAAAGTAAAAAATATGACACCAAGTGAGAATATTCAATGCCTAATAGACAATAATGATAACAAGGCTAAAGACAAATATGCCACATTATTAGATCCAAGTAAAGATGTTAGATCTAAGAGAAAAAGCACCAAATTTTAGATAATGATGTCAAAATCAAAGATCTCAATGCCAAAAATATGATGCAAAGCTTTGTAAAATGTCTTTCTCCAACACCTTTATCTGTAAAGATCTAGATTTATACCTCAAAATACCAACATAAATGTGGACAACAAAATATTGACTTCCTTTCATCTTGATGGAAATTTAGGGAAGCTTTCTAAGTGATAAATAGTCATAAATATCCTTGAAGTATTTGTTCACCTCTTCCACAAGTAATGCATGCATGTAGACCAAATCTAAACCAATAGTTTACATTGAAAACATCCCCTACAATTGTTAACAAATTTGCAAGTTTATGAGATTTTTAATTCAAAACAACCCCAAAATTTCATAAACATATAAAATTTTTATGAAGAATACAAAAATAGTACACAACTCAAGGATTCTTATTAATAACAAAAAAAACATACAGTGATCAATTTCCCAACCATATAACTCAGATACTATAAAAGAGTTATCCAAAATCAAATGTCCAAGATTGGTGACTATAAAGTGAATAAACACAATTATTGAATCAATAAATATAGAAGAGAGTAGAAAATGAGCACAATGTATTCAATAATGGAGGTGAACTACTTATACAAAGAGACAAAGTTCATAACTCTCAAAGTTATCACAACTCAACTAAGAAGCTCAATGAATCTAGTCTCACTAACTTAAGAATACAAAGGGATAGAGGTATTTATAGGTTGGAGAGATAGTGAAACCCCAAATTCTAGTGAATGTGGTACTAATATTCCTATGTAACCTCTAGAGCCCTAAGTAAGATAATGTAGATGTAGCAAAAACCCATAGGAAAAAGCCCTACACTGACATACACATGCTAGCTAACTTAGTATATTTTGTTTTTATAATACATAAATTATTTCACTTGTTCTTGTTGAGATTCGTAGACACCTATAGGACCTAGGTTCACTAAATATATCTATATCTATTAATATGGGAGGATGTATACATAAATACAAAGGTTCTTCATTTGATGCATTTAGGGTCCATCCTATCAATAATTTTTATTTTCAAGTTAAATATTTCTAAAATATACGTCATAGATTTAGCATTGTTACATCTTTATATTGATCACCTTACACATACTCAAATTCATCACTGAATACTACTTCTCTAGACTCATCCTATGTACATCTTAGCTATTATACATATTTCTATCACATGTTCATGCATACTTTCATTTATATATTTCCTAGTTTAGACTTGATTATGTCTCTATTCTTATTATATTTGAGGTCATTTGAATATGCCATTGATATATGGATCTATTCGACTTTTTTTCATTATATGTATGATTTGTACTTGTGCCCATATCCTTGTGTGTGCTTTCCTAATTATGTATGTGGACATTATAACATGTCTTTTCATGTGGATCTATGCCAAATATCTTGTTACTTGTGTATGTGGAAATTTGAACATGTCTGTATATGTCTTAGCTTCTCAAAGTTAGTCACATGTTACCATATCCCTTGTATTTTGTATTCTTAGCCTAATTAATGTTCCTTATGTGTGTTGTATGTATGCTTTCTTATATGTGTCATGACCATGACACTTGTTTTTGGATTCTTACACAATCCACTTTTAGATGCCATGAGGGACCTCATGCATCTCCCTTAATTAATTAGGTACCATGATGGACATCATGCCCCATCCCCTTAGGTATCCACTTAGTTATTAAATAGATTTATTGTTCACATACATTTTGGTATATATATTTATAACCTTGTGAATGATAGATCTAACATACATCATACACTAAAAAATTGTGCTCATATTCTCTTATACTCTGATGTTATTTATGCACATTATATAGTTTTATTATGTAGATATCATGTATGCTCTAGATAATACACTTTTTTTAGAGCTTATTATTTTAAGGTTAATTATTCAATAGGTTCAATACCCCCCTTGAAATAAGGAACATTCATATGGGTTTGTCATAAAAATTAGTTTGTCTAAATGCACTTAGAATAAAATTTTACCACACAGGCATAACATATAAAAATTATTTCAAGAAAACACAGTGAGAAATAATGACACATAGATCAGTTTCACTTGCATAGAAATTATAATAGATGGAGATTAGCACCAAAATTTGGACACTAGTGCCATATGGTGCCACTATCCAGTAGCCTTGGTCTTAGAAAACTCTATATTAGCTAGAAATGTATATTAGGTAGTCTATGTTTGGATAGAGTCAATTATATATTTCTAATTTTGGCTCAATTTAAATCATAATCATACCAATTTGCTTAGATTGGGGGCATCATGCATCGTATAATTATTCTCATTTTAGTTTAAGATACTCAAGAATAGGTTATTACAAATCAATCCAGAATCCATATACTCAGATATTAGATTTGGGGATATGTGCATGACAAATTATATTTGCATGTTCATTTATACACCAATTGATAGTAACACCATGTTCCAAGTTACACACTATATTGATGCCTTACTTTATCTACAATGGTTAGCATTCTTGAGTGGCCTAGAGTTGCCTAAACTTACCAAGAGTCTTGGAGTCATTTACATTCAATATTTCTCAAGTGGATGTGGATATGACATATACAATTCCAATTACAATTATACATCTTTAATTACATCATGCATCTATTACACATGGGTAGGTAATGACGAAGTCATAGTCTACTTGAGTTATTAACCCACATACGTGAGAGGGTTAGACACACCATTAGTCCACTCTAAACTATTCACAAGTCATGATCTACCAAGAAGGGGTGGATGATGATGGAGTCAAAAATAGATGGAGTTTTTGAGCCACCCATAAATGGGCATTGAGCAATCCATTAGATCAGTTTAATTTATTCACCAATTGATCACTATCTACATACAACCATATTGGTTGACACTAGGATTATGCATTGGTTCACATACCCAATGAGTTATAATCATTATTTTTTTCTCTCTTATCTCTTTTATGAGTTTTGTATTTCTATTTTGATGCCTCTGAAATAAGGATTGATCTATACACATTTATTTCAATGACATGTAATGAATGATGCTTCACATAATTAGATCCAAATTCATGATCTTTGCCTCTTAGGTGAGTCTAGGTATAATATTTTTCCCTTTGTCATAGTCATTTCACTTTGCTTCATTTTTAGAATAATGGGGGGAGGGAATGTAATCATATAAAAGTGACACTTTATTGCTAAGAGTGTTTTTTGAGACCACACATGTATGGAATTAAGCCTATAATTATCTTAGGGCCTATTTAGACACTTATCTAGCCTTTATGTAGGCCACATATGTCATTAAAAAGTCCTAGACCCTCATTCTAGCCCTTATTACCTCTAGTTATGCCACTTGGACAATAGCACTATAATTTGGATAGTAGGACCCCATGGCACCAATGTCCTAGTTTTGAAAGTATTATCCTTTTTCATCCTTTTCTTACCAATATATATCTTTTAAAAATAAAAACCACTTAGGGTCAGTGTGTAACTCTTTTATAACCTACACAAACACTATAATAGTATATCTACATGACTTTTATCCCTTTATCCACTAGATATAAATCATATAAAAATTACACAAATAATCTCATAACAAGTTGTGTACAATGACGGTTATCAATCCCTTTTTTACCTTAATTTTGCATACAACCATCTATAACATTCATAATATCAAATTACTTAGATTCCCAATCTCAAGCACACTTAAAGAACTCAATTCAACATTCATACAAGGTTCAATTTCACTTACACCAGCACTTAGGTGAGGATAACTACATCAAGTTTGATCCCTTCTTAGAGTATTATTATGTAGGCAACTATTATGATAGTGGTGTGTAAAATATATCCATCCTACCCCACTAATAACAAACTTTGATACTTATGCCAGTTGGATGTCCTAACAATATGGAGGTTTATCATTTGCGTATAAAATCATTCAAAATAGATCACCCACAGGGAACCAAAATTGATGTGCATAGTAATAGGCCTGGTAGACCTATACATAAGTTAACTTAGAAGCTCAAAATAATTCTACATAAAGGACATTAGCACCAAATTAGGGACACTAACTCCATATTGCACTACTGTCCAATTAGGGTGATATTATCTAGAAAGGTTTTGATAGCTAAATCCTATCCACAAAACTCAAAATAGATCTTGTCTCTTTTTTCAACCTCCAAATATCCTATATTAGTCAAATTCCATCCAAGTACTTGTTTGAATTATTTATTAATATTTTTATAAAGGTCAAACTACGATAATTTTATTTAAAATCAATGGTCATATTTATTGCATATTTCCACATTGATTTACTATACCCAGACCTTTAATATTCTATGGCTTTGAACTCTATAACCCTAAAAATATAAATCAACAACTTATAATACAATTTTTAGTAATTTATGGGACATCATTACCATCTTTGGTTTGTTTCTTCACACCTACTATATGGTATGCATTATGTATATTTTTAGTTATTACCTTATTTTGGCCATCAATATTAGTTGTTCTTAGTATTAGGATATTTGTTTTAGGTCGCATCTTAATTACTTTCATCAATGTAATAAATAATTAACATCTTGATATTCATTTAATTTTTCAAAGTGTCGTTCCAAAATTATTTTAGATTTTCTTCTCATATGAGGGTTGGACATTTTGTTGCACATTCATTTCAATATGTTTTCATCAATTTCAATTAAATACATCGGTCTTATTTTAAAAATCCTAGGAGGTGTTCTTAGTGGTGAAAATGTTTGATTTGGTGTTTTGATATTGTTATCTTCATTAGTAGTTTATTCATTGAATGGTGTTTCTACATTATTTTATTTATTATCACTTTATCCAATTAATGTTTGCATGAATTTTTCATCATTGTTAGAGGATAAATCATCATACATATTATCACTATCATTAAAATTATAAACTATAAAATTTAAATGTGGAATTGCATAATAATTTGGTATATTATTAGAACTGACAATCAAAATTTTAAAATTGGTTATACTATAAAAATTTAGTGTACTACCATTATTCATTAAATTATCTTTTGTAAAATTAATTCATTATAGATGGTATATTTTCTTATAGTATTTATTTATTTTTTCTCTCATCAATTCTTGTTCCTTCAACCCTTTGTATTTTAACTTTTTCTTCCCATGAGTATGACTTTTGTCATCCATGATTAGACAAGGTTTATAACTTTTGAGTGTGGGGACAATGATAAAACTAATAATTAAAAAAATGCCTTTCACTATGTAAACAACCATAATTAGACAATGTTATCTAATTTTTAGGGTGGGGATAGTGATCAAATCATTCAAAACTAGACCCGTATTATGCAAAATGAAATAAAACATAGTAATTAGGTGATATTACTCTTGATGTGAAAAAAATTATATTCATGCATGTATATTTTTACTATTTTATGACCCACAAGACCACCATATGTTAATAATTTATGTGTTAAGAGAACATACATGCTAAAATTACACATGAATTCATTGATGTATACATTTTTTACACAATTTACCCTAAACCTAAACCCTAAACATAAAAACTTTAAAATATTAACTGTAAACCTTAAACTAGTTAAATTCATATGGATTAATTTGGTCCAAATCATATCACTCATTAACCCAATTGACTAATTACCTCAATACATGATGATATTTTGGAAATTAAGAAAAAAATTACATTATGTAGTCACTAATAGGTTCAATGAGATTAAATTGGGCCCAATTATAGTTGTGATTGAATCATATATCCTAAATCATAAAACATAAAACATAAACACTGATATCTAATACCTAAATCTTAAACATAAGCCCTAAAAAATCAATTTAATTTTAATTAAAATCATTTAGA